>PVKE010001758.1:10111-93647 GCA_004027555.1 Craseonycteris thonglongyai
CGGGTTGAGTGCTCGCTTTGAGGCCACGAGGACCGAGGATCGAATCCCGGCTCCGGCCCAGGCAGGACCCACATGCTGAACTGGGGAGTTCCCACAGTTCGGTTCTCTAGCTGTCTCTGTCTCTGTCTCTCTCTCTATCTGTCAAAAGTAAAATAGAAATAAATATGCACTGAAGATAAAATAATTACTCTCTATAAAAAAAAATAAAAAAGAGAAAGAAAGAGAAAGAAATAAATGCTGAGTAAAAAGTAGACAATAACTAAATACAGCCAATGGTAAATGTATCTATCTCATTCAGGAATGTGGGTAGGAAAGAGGAGGGGGATTTTATGAACTTCCAGAATTTGTTATTTGCGCCTGCCCTCACTCAGATCTGGAGTTATACTCCATGCATGGCAAGGATCCTCAAGTTGAGAAATTGACATAAAATGGATCTAAGAACAGAAACAACTCTCCCCCCACCCCCACAGCTTGGACAGTAACACTGAAACTACCTACCCTCTCCTTCCCCACGCACATACATACCACTTAGTCTGCATTAACATGACTTCATTCTTTCATTATCTATATAACCTTGTTTTATGTGTATTTCTACTAAAAGACACCTTATAGATATTATTGATTTATTAACATTGAACCCATGGTCAATAGCACTGTAAGTCATGCCTTGAATGAAGCTTTTCTAACATAGGTATTTTCTCTATAAGGCATATCACACAGCCTGTTGCACTTAGAAACATTAGACGCAGCACTTTGAAACTAGCTTGGGGACCATTTCAAACAACAGAATTGCCAACAAAAAGCCCAAGAATGTGAAAAACAGAAAAAGGTAGCAATACATATATCACAAAAGGGTCACTTGTTTACCACATGGCAGAGCACAGCCTTGTTTGACCTCAGCTGGGAACATGCACAGGAGACACATATTTTAAGCTCCGTGTATGAGTACGTCCACCAATGACAGAGAAAAAGCCATGAGTATTGATTTCGGGTCACAAACAAATCTTAGCAAGAGTTGAATTTGCAAATTTGTAACCAACAAATAACGAGAATTTACTGCATTTGTAAAACTTTCCTGAAGGAACACACCTTAAAATCAGGCCACCACAAGATTCCAACACCTTTTAAGATGGGATCCCAATCCAGTTACAAACATAGAAGGAAACAAGTTATTATTATTAGTGAGATAACAAACAGAAGTACTTAGAAACCCAAGGATACCTATAAATGTAATTACTCAATAGGAGCTATGAAATAAGAATGTTAAAGTCATTTTAAGAATAAAAACACAGGGGAAGCCACGATGGCTCAGTGGGTTAAGCACTCGCTTTGCAGCCCTGGGGACTGAGAATTGAATCCTGGCCCTGGTCCATATGAACCCATATGCTGAACTGGGGTGTGCTTCCCATGCAGGAGTCCCCCAGTTCAATTCTCATAGCCCAGTTTGGCCCCTGGTTTGATGGGGCATGCCTGCATGTGCGAGGCCCTCAACCCAGTTTCCACCCTGCATGGCCCCTGCCCACCTGTGTGAAACAAAACCATGTTGAAAACTGATGATGTACAACTATGGAGACTGCTCTGGACCCTCCCCCTTCTCTCTGTCTCTTTCTGTCTCTGTTTCTCTCTGTCTCTGTCAAAAACAATAAAATAAATCTTTTTTTAAAATTTAAATACTGAGAAAAAAAAAATCATGATATTTTTAAACACCAGATAGGGGGAAGCTGGGATGGCTCAGAGTTAAGTGCTCGCTTTGCAGCCCCAGAGACCGAAGCTCGAATCCCTGGCCCAGCCCATGTGGACCCATATGCTGAGGTGGGTTGTGCCCCCAGGTCAGTTCTTGCTGGGATCTATGTGGGAGACTCCCAGCCCAGTTCCTGCCCTGCGCAGCCCCGCACCCACCTGTGGAGTGAAACTATGTGGAAAACTAATGCTGTCACCTGTGGAGACTGCTCTGGACCCTCCCCCTTCTCTCTGTCTCTCTCTCTCTCTCTGTCAAAAAACAATAAAAATCAATCTTAAAAAAAAACCCAAAAAACAAACAGATTTGAAGAAGACCAGACATTTTCTGGAAATAAAAAGTGCAGTCAATTAAATAAAAAAATCAGTGCAAAAGTTAAACAGTGGACTAGACAGTTGAAAAAAACAATCAGTGCAATTGAAAATAGATCAGAAAAACAATAAATACTCTAGCTTAATTTATTTTGATTTGGTAATTTGTTTTGAACATATTCCAGTAAATACCTATGCTCTACAATGTGACTTTAGTTGATTGCATTGGATTCCATTAACATGTTATAATTTACTTAGCTCTTCCCCTTATGAACTACTTAAGTTGTTTCTGAATTTTTTATTTAATAAATATTGCTGCACTGAATATTTTTTAAGCTTTTTTTTTTATTTTTTATTTTTTTAAGATTTTATTGTTTTTGACAGAGAGACTGAGAGAAAGGGGAGGGCCCAGAGCAGTCTCCATAGTTGTAAGTCATCAGTTTTTTACATAGTTTCATTCCACACAGGTGGGCTAGGGGGCTGTGTTTGGGGGCTGAACAGAGGGCTTCCCACATGCGAAGCTTGCCCCAGCAAGAACGGAACTGGGGCTACACCCCAGTTCAGCATATGGGTCCACTTGGGCCAGGGCTGAGATTCGATCCTCCAACCCCAGCACTGCAAGGCAAGTGCTTAACCCGCTGAGTCAGCCCATCATCTCTTTGTACTGTATATTTTTATACATTTTTTTTACTATAATTGTTTATTTTTCTAGAATAATTTTCTATAGGTGCTGTGCTTAATGCATGCCTCACATTTTTTTTTTTTTAAAGATTCTTCATACATATTGCCATCTGACTCTTAGGAAAGTTCTATCCATTTATATTCTATTCAATGTTGTATAAAATACCGGTTTCCCCACACCTTCTGCAATACTGGAGTATTAGCATCAGTCTTAAATTTTGCCACTTTCATGGGTATAAAAATGTATCTTCTTGTTTTAATTATCATTTATCTAAGTACATTAGTCCCTTGCTTCTGCAGGATCCCCCATGGATACCTGGAACTGCTGACAGTACTGAACCCTACATGCAAGTATACTACGTTTTTCCTCTATGTACATATAAGTTTACATTATAAATAAGACACAATAAGACTTAACAATAATAACTAATAATAAAATAGAACAAAGATAACAATATATTTTATTACATATTTTTAAGATTTATATTATTGTTTTGAGAGAAGATGTGAGACAGAGAGAAAGAAGTGGGGAGGGCCCAGAGCTCTTTCCATAGCTGTACATTATTCGTTGTCACATGGTTTTATTCCACACAGGTAGATGTGGGGCCACGCGGAGCAGGAACCTAGCCAAGGACCTCCTACATGGGAGGCAAGAACCTTTGCCACCGTGCCATCCCTGCGATTACCAGCTGCACTGGGGTTCAGGTGTGGATTTGCACAGTCTGGGGCTGGGAATTGAATCCTGGACCTGGCGATTGTAAGGCAAGCACTCACCGCTGAGCTATCCTGGCCCTCCATAGCAATATATTTTAATAAGTTATATGAATGTGGTCTCTCTCAAAATACCTTACTGTGCTCCGCTCACCATTCTTCTTCTGATGGTGTGAGGTGACACAGTGCCTGCCTGATGAGATGAAGTGAGGTGAATAATATATGCATTAGGACATAGTGTTAGACTACCATAAAGGTTACTTGAACCCAAGTACTGAGATACTGCAACAGTTGATCTGATGAGCAAGATGGCTACTAAGTGACTAATGGGCAGGTAATGTAGTATACATAGTGTAGATATGCTGGGAAAAAAGCGAATGACTCACACTCCAGGCAGGATAGAGCAAAAGGTTGAGAAATTTCACCACACTCTTCAGTTTAAAACTTCTGACCTGTTTATTCTGGAATTTTCCATTACATATTTTCAGACCACAGATGACCTGGGGTAGCTGACATGGTGAAAAGAGAGCTAATGCAGTGTAGAGATCTTAGCATGCCTTTACCTTCCAAACTCTGTAGAAAGGGCTGGCTGATTCTAAAAACACGCAGAAGGTGGCAACTTAGCGAATTTTCTTCCTTCCTTAGGGGCAATTACTCTAAATTATTTGAGCTATTTCAACTTAGTGAATTTATCAGGCTTAAGGCCTGACCTTCATCCAGTCTTGTAAATTTAAAACTATAAATATCCATTAAAATAATGATTACTTAATTTTAATGAGAAACTAAATTGTGAAGAAATATAGATGTTGAGTAAAGGAAGACAACTCTTTCAAACTGTCTAAATAGGATGGAAAGGAAAGAACCAGGGTGGCAGCTAAAGGCATATGGAGAGTTGAGGGCAGTTTATCTAAAGGCATTCATTCATTAAATAACTACATATCTACTCAACATCAATTATCAGTATACTACTATAAATTCCTATCATAAGGATCATAAAGTTGTATTTATAAATTTAGTATAGCGATAGGGAAGCCAGGATAGCTCAGAAGGTTAAGTGCTCCCTTTGCAGTCCTGGGGTCCAAAGATACAGTCCAGTCCCTGGCCTGTGAGGACTCATATGCTGAACTGGAATGTGGTCCCCAGTTCAGTTCTCACAGGGGCAAAGGGGCATTCCTCTCATAGGGGAGGCCCCTGGCCCGGTTCCCTTCCTATGTGGCCCCTGCCTACCTGTGTAGAACAAAATCATGTCAAAAACTGATGATGTACAATTGTGGAGACTGCTCTGGGCCCTCCCACTTCTCTCTGTTTCTCTCTGTCTCTGTCTCTCTGTGTCTCTGTCAAAAACAATAAAATAAATCTTTTAAAAAATGATTGCTAAGTTCTGGAGGGAGGAGAGAATGGCAGATGAATTGCTAGGTAATAGATATGGAATTTCTTTGGGGGCTGATGAAATATTCTGAAATTAGAAAATCGTAATGTTTGCACAGTTTTGTGAATATACTAAAAATACAGAATTGTACACTTCAAAAAGTTAATTTAATAATATGCGGATTATTATATCTCAATTTTAAAAAATAAATTTAGATAAAGAAAAATTTTTGTGATGGAGAATAAAATGTGTTCACTTTGAACATGTCACCATTTTGAACCGTAGGTACCTCCAGGGTATCCCAGTGGACGCTCTGAGCAGACTTTGGAATTACTTCACAACAATTCTGGGAAAGACCAAAAGTCATATGAGTTCTGAAACCATGGAAAATGTGAGATCATGTAGGGACAGTATCAGCAAAATAGCTCCTAAATATAGTGTAGCATGCCCTCTAGGTATGGCCTTTGCACATTCCTCCAGCCTGATCAGTCATTACTCTGTGTCTCAGAAATTTTTTCTCAACAATACTGAATTGCATTCATTTGTTAAACAGATATTTATTTAGTGTGCAATATGTGGGATAATAGAGTGAGCAAAACAAACAGCCCCTGACTTCAGGGAACTTACACTCCGGAAAAGTAAACAAGCAATTGTATTTTAGTGTAATTGGTGTGAGGAATAGGAGAACAAGCTAAGGTATTATCCCCTTCTTCTTCCTTCTCAGGCTGAGCCTAGTGCCTCTACATTGTGGTCTTATACTTTAGTCTTATAGCTCAGTGTCTATATATTTACATGTGTTAATTGTTTTACCGCATTATTCATACTAACATTTTTCTATATTTGCATTTTCATCTTAACTCACTGTAACTTTCTCAAATGTGCCTTAGTATCTCTATAAGCCATAACAATCTTGACAACATAACATAAACTCAATAGATTTTTGTATTTGCAGCAAAATTACTTGAGTACAGATCCAACCTCTGACACTTACTAGCTGCTAACTTTAGGGCAAGGTATCTAATTTCCCTGTTCTCAGTTTTCTCATCTGCAAAATAAGAATAATAATCACACCTACTTCACAAAGTTGTTGTGAAGATTTTAAAATTAGTATAAGTACATGGACCAATGTTGGACATATATTGTCGGCTCTTACTATGTTTAGATGTACCCTTTCATCATCATTATTAGTATAATAGCCAAGTTGGCTAAATTTCAAAGCATAACTCCAAAGTATGGGTTTCTATGTTTAAAGTTATAACTATTATATTAAAAAGATCCTCCTTTATACAAAGTATAGCATGAAGATTGGTCAGATTAAATTTATCCAAAAAGTTGATTATAGCATGACTTATGAAAGTATGTTTGGCATATACAAGAAGTGGTCAAGAAATTTGCAGAATGAAGGGGAAGAGGGTAAAAAACTATTAGTTTTCCTTTTCAATATATTCACCCTTAACCCTAATACACTTTTCAAACTTTTCAATACATTTATTTAGACCCTCAAAAAAAACTTTTGTTTAGGCCCTCAAATTGCAACTTTAACCTATTTGTTGTCTGTAAATTTATTCCCTTGAAGCTGTTTTTTCATATTTGGCAACAAATAATAATCAGACAGGGAAAGCCGGGATGGCTCAGAAAGTTGAGCACTCATCTCGCAGCCCCAGGGTCTGAGGATCGAGTCCCAGCCCTGACCCATGTGCTAAACTGGGGTGTGCCCTCAGTTTGGCTCTTGCACCAGGCGTGTTTCCCATGTAGGAGGCCCCCAGCCCGGTTCCTGCTCTGCACAGTCCTGCACCCACCTGTGGAGTGAGATTATATGGAGAACTAATGATGTACAACTATGGAGACTGCTCTGGACCCCACTCCCTTCTCTCTCTATCTCTCTCTGTCTCTTTCTCTCTCTGTCAATAACAATAAAAAATAAGTCTATAAAAAAAGTCAGACAGAACTAGGTCTAGACTATAGGGAGGGTGGTTTAACGTTTGAAAATCACCGTCATGAACAGTAGCCAACACAACATTGCTCTTGTGCACAAACACGTTGTCATGTAAAATCATCATCTCTTTGGTCCATTTTCCTCTTCTTTTCTCCTTCACGGATTCTTTTAACTGTTTCAGCAGACTGGAATAGTACTCTCCAGTTATTGTGACACCCTTATCCTTATAATCAATCAGCAGGATACCCTCCATATCCCAAAAATCAGTAACCATGATTTTTCCAGCCGATTGACACACCTTGAACTTCTTAAGGGGTAGTGTGCCCTCTCACACCACTGCATTGACTCCTGCTTTGACTGAGGCTCATAATGATAAACCCAAGTTTCATCTATAGTTACAATCCAGTTTAAAACTTCACTGTTGGGGCATTTCATTTTTGGGTGTCTTTTCTCGTTAGAGAGTTTTGTCTTTCCTTTCAATAAAATCTCTGCTGCTTAACCCTTCAAAAAGTAAATAAATAAATAAAATAAAAATAAAACTTTATCTTTGTTGTCTCTGCAGAGGTTCAAAAACTGTTGTGAACACTCGACATGCTATTGTTTTGAAGTGATTTGATCTTTCTCCGTACCCATCTTGCACTGATTTTTGACATCCTTAGATGCTGATGGGGAATATTCAAAATGGTGTAGCTGATACACTAACTATTTCTGTAAGTTGCTTTTTATTCATTCTGGCATCTTCCACTGCAAGGTTTTAACCTTTTTGACAATGTCTGAGGCAGTGGCCTCCACAGAGCATTCTCAACAGAGGTCATCTTCAATCGACTCTCTGCCATGCTTGAAAAGGCTATGTCACTTATAAATCATGGATTTTATGGGCAATAGTCTCCATAAACTGCTAATATCTCTTTCAAAATGGTTTGAAGTATCTTCCCTTGTTTTGTGAGAAACTTAATGACAGTGCGAAATTCCATTTTATTCATCCTTGGGTTTTCTTCACATTTGATGTGCTTCTTCATCGATATCTGAAAGAACTCTGACTCAAGTGGGCTGAAATTTGGCACATATACTAATAATAAGTCACACAATCAAACTCTGTGCACTAGTACTCCCACTTCTCTGATAACCCCCGTCCCCTGCTCCCCATTTCACAAATTTCTTGACCAAACCTTGTATTAAATTTATCCAGAAAGTTGATCACATTATGGAAGTGTTTTGCATAGAAACCTAATGAATTAAACAAATTTCAATGAACTGCCAGTAGATGGCTCTCTTAATTTGCTATTTTATTTTCAGTTCAGATTTATGCATTTACGCATCAAGTCACACCATCACAAACAAAAGAACAACAACGAATAAAAACTGGTAGCAGGGTAGAAATGGCTCTCCAGGAATTATTTAATTTGTTCAGCTATCATCTGGTAGAAATTACAATCCACAATTGTAAGTTCATTTTCAGAGGTACCTTTGAGTGTATCATTTTGAGGAGGAGGGGTAGTTTTTTATTTATTTTTTTAATTAATAAAGCACAAAGGAACACTTTTGGAAATGTTTTAGTTGAAACTTAGAATTTTTATTATGCTTATCTGTCATGATGGATGAACATAATTCATTTCTTAAATATTCCTTGGAAAATGAACTTCCAATTTTTCTTGCTATCTCATTTCTCCATTATAGCTTTAGGCTTGATTAATTCTTCTCTCTTTTTCTCTGCATTACAAGGTTAAGTAATGACTTATAAAAATATATATTTTTCTTTAACATATCAATTGTTCAGGACCTTTATTGTCCCACAACAGTTTACCTTCATTTTATTGTGCTGTGATTTTTTGACATATTAGTTTTGCTATTAGTTCCTCAAATGTTTGGAAAATAAATTACACTTTATTCTCCAAGATATCTGTTGCTGACAAATATATTCAGTTATCAACCAGTTAAACCTTACATCCTGTACAGTTTATAGCCCTACCACTGTTTATGCAAAGTTGTAGAACTTTTTTTCTCAGATTATGTCTCTAAACTCCTAAATATACCTGTGCTCTACAGTTCCATTTCATCCCAGGTCAGTCCAGGCTGGAAGTCCAATCTCCTCACTGCTTTCACAAAAACTCACTTCACCTCAAGCACTTGGTGAAGATCTGCAGAGTCCTAGAGAGGGGTCACAGAGCGAGGTGCTTAGTCTTTCCTTGGTTAAACAGTCTATGATTTCACACATATTTTCTCCTCTTGACTTCTTTTTGTTTCTTCCCTATATATCCAGAATATAAAAATAAACTCAGTCCTCTTCCTCATAGAACAGATATGATAAAATTCAGACCTTCTCAAATTCTACAGTCTTCTCAACTGACTCCATGGGTAGCTTGAACTCTGGGATGGCCCTTTCAGATATGTCTTGAATCAAGACCAGAGGCTAGGCCTTAGTACCCCTTACTGATCAGTCTTTGATGCAAGGTGCTCCCAAGGAGGAGGCAGAACCTTGATCGAGGCGCCTTCTCTTGTCTAAGGGCAATAACCAGAGAAAGACTCAGCTTTGAGACATTAATAGCCAACATTCCACAAAGCTGAGGGTCAAAACCAGTTCTTTCATCCTAAAGGTGGCATCTAGGTGGTACACCACAGAATCAACCTCAGAGTCTATCTTCAGAAGAAGGTGAGGCCTAAAGAACAAGAAAGAAATCTAAAAAGAAATAGGGATACTCAACAACATTGAGTCTCTCAGCTCAGCTCTATCTTTAGAATTTCTAGTTGCATGAGCCAGTAGCTTCCATTTTCTACTAGGCTATTCAAAATTGAATTTCTGTCGCTTGCAAATGAAAGACTAATTAATAACACCTCATATCTGAAGAAAACACTACTTTCTTCTTTCAGCACTTACCTCAATGTTACATTGCAGTTTGTTTATTTACACATCTATCTTTCTAATTAGACTGTAAACTCCTTAGAGGATATTTTATTCATCCTATTCTGGCATTTACAGCAGTATATAAATAAATAAAGAAGATAGTGAATAAATAATTGTTGATTTAATGAATAAGAAAATACTAAAGTAGGGGAAAGCCGGGACGGCTCAGCGGGTTGAGCGCTCGCTTTGAAGCCCCGAGGACCGAGGATCGAATCCCGGCTCCGGCCCAGGCGGGACCCACATGCTGAACTGGGGAGTTCCCACAGTTCGGTTCTCTAGCTGTCTCTATCTCTCTCTCTTTCTGTCAAAAGTAAAAAATAAAAATAAATATGCACTGAAGATAAAATAATTACTCTCTATAAATATAAAAAAAAAGATTAAAAAAAATAATAAAGAAAGAAAGAAAATACTAAAGTAAAATTTAAAAAGGAAAATACTAAAATTATAGTCAGTGCCCAGGCAGGCATGGATGAGTTCATAGAGAACATTAAATAAGAAAAGTATAAGAGATTCCGGGACAGCTCAACAGGTTGAGCACTTGCCTTGCAACCACAAGGTCCAGGGATCAAATCCCAGCCTCAGCCCATGAAAACCCATGTGCTGAACTGCAGCATAACTGGTAATTGCTAGAATGGTGGCAAAGGTTCTCACTTTCCAAGTGGGAGGCCCCCACCTTGGTTCCCAACCCATGTGGCCCCACATCCACCTGTGTGGAATGAAACTATGTCACAACTAATGATGTGCAACTATGGAGACTGCTCTGGGCCCTCCCTGCTTCTCTCTCTTTCTCACCTTCTCTCAAACAATAAAATAAATCTTAAAAAAAAAAAAAAAGTGTAGTCAAAAATTAACTTGAAAAGCACAATAGTTAACATTTCAGATTTCACATTTCCTCTCTTAGCCCAATCTAAATTAAAATTTAACCCAAGATACTCAGATTCTTTAACATAATTTAAGCTATTTTTGTTAGAATGTTCTTTACTTCTTTAAAAATATTTTTTTGCCTTCTCTGTGATTCTGAGCTCCATAATTATTTTTGGTCTATAAATTTGTTCATTGTGTTTTAGTCCCAAGCTCTGGGCTGGACTCTGAGAATATAGCAATGGCTAAAAGATCTTTTTATATAAAAGGCCTGTACATAGGGAGTATATGTTCTTAAAAATGAAGACAGATTTTAAACAAGTAATTACAAATGCAATGTGTAGTATAAAAGGTAATTATGAGAGTATGTAGTAGGTAAGAATAACCTAAATTGTGAAACTAGGGAAACTATCCCAGACAAAATGACATTTCTACAGAGAACTGAAGGAAGAATAGAAGTTAGCTCCCAAAAATCCCCAGCAAACATTTTGTGTTTCATTGGCCTAAAGTAATCAGTATGATCAGAGGAGTAGGTGAAGTCACTAACTAAATAGGAATTCACTAAGTAGTTAAACTAACCAGAACCCACCTCTGGAACTGAAACTGAGGTTAATCCCACCTAAATGACATGGCTGAGAATGGGGGGAGGGAGGATTTTTCCCAAAAAGTAGATTTTGGGGTACAGCTACCAATAAGTAGAAATGGGAGCTGGGCAGCAAGCACCAACTTCCCATTATAGAGAGCAGACTTGATTCAGGGAGTCAGCTAGATGACCTGTGCAGTAAAACAAGTGAGATGAGAATAACCTGGATAAGGAGAAGCCAGCGAAGGTTGAAAGAATGAACAGGACTTGATAACTAATTGGTTGAAAATGTAGAAAGTAGGGAAACTAATCTAAGATGACTCCAAGATTAAAGGTTTTGGTTTTTTTTTTGCCCAGGCTGTGACATAGCCTAGATGTCTTAAGAATGCTCTGGCCATAGGTTCGAGAATGAGAAAAGATTTCCGTAGTTTACCATAGGGCTCCTTTTTGGTATTTTCTAAACAAACATTTCTAAAGGAATGTCTCCTTTACCCTTTAGAGTTCTCTCTTGTTCTTTTGGACCCTCATATGCTTCTTTCTATAATGTATTGCTTATCAGAACCATGTTCATTAATCAAATATTAAGACTACTTCTATCTTAGCTTAAAAAAATTTTTTTTCTACCTTAGCTTCTTTATACACTTCATTAGGTGAGTATCTGACCCTTAACACTTACCATAGGTGAATATGTTAAAATTTGAAAAGATTTTAAAGTAGTTTAAGTATCAAAAACAAACAAACAAACAAAAAATGTGAACCCAGAATTGTAGACACAAATTGAGATGACTTCTCAGCTGATGATTCTCCTATGACTGGTAAAAGATTCCAGATTCCTGGTCACAAAAGAAAGCACATGTTCCAGATAGAGTTGGCTTAATTCCTCACTACGCTAGCCACAGTGATTCATCCAAGGGATAGGCTCATCCTTTCTTCCAAGAGATTTTTCAAATTGAAGCTAAGAGATTCACTTGTCTAAAAAAATAACTAAGCTTGAAAGAATGCAATTCCAAGTTGCTTTGCCAGCGTACACTTCATGAATTCAGTTCGACTTAAGGAAAGATTGACACCACTGTGCAAAAAGCTACAGTGACACAGATATGGAAAGAGAAAGAGGCAGAGACAGAGACAAAGAGTTCCCATGATCTTGTAGCATTTATTTCACTGGATCCTGATGGTCCTGGAGCCAGTTCAACTTGTAACCTTTCTGTTGTTTGGTCATGTGCTCTACAAAAGCAGGGATCCCAAGTGCCTGTCATATGATAGGCATTTTGTTAAAAAAAAAAGTGGCTGAGATAAAGACTTCACTTTGGACCAAGATAGTGTGACAGGGGTCATATTTACCCTCCCTTCTGAAATAATTTTAAAAGTAGACAAATTATATGATAAAATGCTTTTTTAGACATTGGACAGCAGACAGTAGAGAACACTGTGATTCCTGAGAGAGAGAAAACAAACAAAGTAAGTCCTATTACCCAATTTTACAGTCTGGAGAGAGTTTCCACACTGTATTGTAAAGAGGGGAACCCAGGAAGAGCCTCACCATCTCTTTGAGTTGGGAGGATGGAGCTGGGCTCATGGAAGACGAGGCAGAGTTCTCGAAGCAGAATACCAGAGCAGAGATTGCTACACAGAGAGAGTGCTGGATCTACATGGGGTCCCTTTGATGGTTTAGCTGAGTATTAATCATAACATGCTAAACAGGAACTATCTGAAGTGGAAACTAAAAAACAAGCGTACCTTTGAGCATATCCATGCTCCAACTTGGGGAAGAAACACTTTGTTTTAGTTTCCAATGAACAAGAGTTCTGACAGTTTTTAAAAATTCTTGAATTGAGGATGCTGGGATAGCTCAGCAGGTTGAGCGCTTGCCTTGGAGCCATGAGGTCTGGGGATCAAATTCTGGCTCTGGCCTGTGCAAACCCATATGCTGAACTGCAGAGAATAACGTCCAGGATAGTGGCAAAGGTTCTTGCCTCCCATGCAGAAGGCCCTTGGGTCAGTTCCTGCCCCATATGGCCCCATATCCACCTGTGTGGATGAAACCATGTCACAACTAATGATGTACAACTATGGAGACTGCTCTGGGCCCTCCCCCTTCTCTCTCTCTCTCTCTCTCTCTCTCTCTCTCTCTCTCTCTCTCTCTTTCTATCTCTGTCTCTTTTTCTCACATATTCTCTCAACAACAACAACAAAAATTCTTGGGGGATGCCAGGATGGCTCAGCAGGTTGAGTGCTTGCTTTGCAATTCTGGGGTCCGAGGATTAAATCCCGGCCCAGCCTGTGCAGACCCATATGCTGAATTGGGGTGTGGCCCCCAGTTTGGTTCTCACCGGGGTGAGCTTCCCATGTGGGAGGCCTCTGGCTTGCACGGACTTTCTTCCCATACAGGAGGCCCCTGATCTAGTTTCTGCCCTGTGCAGCCTTGTGCCCACCTGTGGGATGAAACTATATGGAAAACTAATGACTTACAACTATGGAGACTGCTCTGGGCCCTCTCCCTTCCTCTCTGTCTCTGTCTTTGTCTCTGTCTCTCTTTCTCTCTCTCTCTCTCTCTCTCTGTCTCTGACAGAAACAATAAATAAAATAAATAAATGAATAAATAATAAAAAATTCTTGATTGAATGTAAGTCAATAAATTTTCCCTTTTTCTTTAAGCTAGTTCTAGTTGTGCTTCTCTTGCTTGCAATCAAAGAATCATAACCAATACACCTTACAATTTTACTTCCCAGATATGTACACTAGTTCAGCATATGGGGTTTGCACAGGCTGGGGACAGGAAAACCCTAGACCTCACAATTGCAAGGCAAGCACTCAACCTGCAGAGCTATCCAGACATCCCTGGAGTACCTATCATTTTTAATGTTTATAAATGTCAAAAACCAGAAACAAACTAAATAAAGATTTTCTATGCCAATTTTGATAAACTAACCTAATAAAATATTATGCAGTAACTAACATGACATTTTAGTTTCTTACTTGACATAAAAATGTTTATGATATATTGATGAACTTGAAAAGCAGATTATAAAACAATATATAGTTCGTTTTTGTTCATATGTATATCTGATTATAAAGTGTGGAAGAGTATATCTTAAAATTTTAATAATTTTGATCTCTAACTAGTGGAGTTTTAGGTCATTTTTAGTGTTTATTTTTTAAGTGCCGGTATTTTCTGATTATCCTACAACAAATTTTCTTCAACTTTTTTTCATGCCTGTTTCCTTAGTAGACCTCTGAGTTTCTGTTTTTGATCTAAAGATAACCCCAGATTTCTAGTTTATTTACAAAGCAGAGGATGTTGACACACTTTTTGTCAGCTGAATAGTTAAGTCCTTTCCTATTCAGATTATAAATTCCTCTTATTTTCCTGAATCCTCTTTCAGAGCTCTAATTATTACAGTTTTACAACATAACTATTATACCCACTGTACACATACTACAGGCACAATAAAAATAATGAAGTAGATGGTTATTCTTTCACTAATATCCTAAGGGAGCGATGTAGTATAATCAAAGGTATATGTATGATAAAATGGGGCCTGGGAGGTTTTGAACTTTTACCAAAACACACTGAAGCAGCTTAGTTATTAAAGCTTAGAAATGTTTGCCAGTTCCTGGATGATTTAATGCCTTGGCAAATATTGAAAGTGACCTATGTCCCTAGGGGGAAGCACATTATGCCTAATGATTCGATGCCCCAGATTTTCCAGAAAAGACCTAATTTCTTCCTTTCTTTTTCCATAACAAAGGTCATTTTTTAATTGGATTTTAACTTTTATGTCTCTGGAAGATTTTCCCTGTAAACTAATTCATGCATTTAACTAAAAGATCTTTTGCTAGATTATAAATCCATATTTTTAATTTAGAAAAATGACCACCAAAGCATCAGTGTTGGAATAATTAATCTGCAAGTAGGGTAATGTGTTATTGGTGACTCCAGCAGGATCAGGAAGAGAGAAGAATGTTGTGAATATTAAAAATCTAAGTTAGGGGGAAGCTGGGGTTTAGCACATGCATTGAAGCCCCGGGGACCAAGGATCGAGTCCTGGCCCCGGCCTGTGTGGACCCATATGCTGCACTAGAGCATGCCTCCCATGAGGGAGGCCCCCAGCCCAGTTCCTGCCCTGCACGTCCCCCGTCCACCAGTGTGGAACATAACTATGTCAAAAACTGATGACATACAACTATGAAGGCTGCTCTGGGCCCTCCCCTTTCTCTCTGTCTCTCTCTATCGCTCTCTGTCTCCATCAAAAACAATAAAATAAATCTTAAAAAAAAAAATCTAATTTAGGTCTCATATTTTGGTAACCATGAGAAACTTGAATTCTCAGACAATTCACACCATAACTACAGTATTTCTAACTTTGTATTCTAGTCCCAGATATAAAGCTAACTAGCTGTATAAAAGAGTTCAATCATTCAATAATTTTCATATCTTTATCACTCAAGTAGAATTTAAATAATGATCTATCCGCCTTGCTGGGTTGTTTTGATATTTAAATAAAATACTGAATAGAGAAGTGAATTAAAAAGCCTCGTTTGTTTTTGCCAAGGAGTTCTTCGTTAACATCTTACTATAAAAATTAAAAAATAAAACACAGATAAGTTGAGCTGCTGAAGAATTTAAAGGGCAAAAGCCATTCAAATATTTTTTGTATGTTACTCTTGTTTTTTCCTGTGTTTATTAGGGAAAAATTAGAACAAGAAAAATAAGCATAAAAATTGTTACATAGAGAACTGTTTGTGGACTGTATTTTTCCAGATCCTAAAGAATATCTTTAAACAAACTTGGTCAGGTGACTACTTGAGAGGAATGAAATCACTTCCTCATCATCCCATGGGGCTGGGATAAGTGATATTCTGGGCGGCAAAGTGAGGAAGGCCAACTTCATCCTCAAATCCAGGTGGCAGTGAAAGACATGGCCAGAAAGAGGAGACAAAGGCCAGAAACTGCTGGCTAATGGTTCTGATGAGAAGCCAGACTGCATCAAACCTAGAGAGCTCTGACAAATAGCTAGACACAGAACAGAGTTCCCTTAGTTGGTATTTTATGGTCCAGCATCTGTAAATTCTTGGTTTAATCAGACTAGTATAAAGAGTCAAGGTTATCAACATAATTAAATTTACAATGTGGCCATTTTGTTAAGCTTATAAAACAGCATTCTTTATTTTTGAAAGATTTTAACTGCTATAAAGATGTTATTTTCAATATACATTGAATTGTAAGGGGAAAAAAAGTTTGTATAGTCTTTATTTAATAGAATAACTTTCAAGTTTCCGCAAATATGGTAATTGTTCATTAAAACTTTAAGCATTTATTAGTAAATAATGTACATATTTTATTACAAGGAATATAAGTGAGTTAAGTTGAAATAAATGCTTTACAGTAAAAAATAAATAAACAAAACAAAAAAAAAAGAGTAAGGATTAGGGTATGTCCTAGTATTCCCTACCTTCTCTTAATTTCTTATACCTCCTGGGCAAAACAGGAAATATAATTGGAAAGAAATATGTTAAGGACCCCAAAAATAAATGTTTTTTTATACCAGTTATTTAAAAACATTTATATTATTTGGTCTCTTTTTCCTCTGTCTTTACTAAATCTATACAGAGATATTAAAATATTAAAAACAGATACGATTCTGATTTTTAGGTCAAAACATTTGTTTAGTAACTTTCAATCTATGCATGCAAAGGTTCAAAATCTTTCTGACACATTTGACAATTGGTCTACATCCTTGCTTATCCTCCTGCATATGTTTAGCCATTCTTTACTCTCAGTCTTTCCTGACCTATCCAGACTGGGTTAACTGCCCTCCTATGTGCTCTAAGTTCCTCTATGTATACTTCTATTATTTCTACTTACCACAGTGTGTTGAAATTATCCACTTACAATCTGTCTGTTTAACTGACCCATAAGATTCTGTGTGGAAACCCTTCATAAACCCCACATGAGACTGAGTTCCCCTATTATAAGCATCCATGATTCCCTATGGTTTTTCTTTATAACACTTGTGGGTGTGATTATTTTTGTAACAGAATGGTAACTGCCACTCTCCAGTACTACAAAACAGTTTAGGTTGAAACTTTCCCTTATATAGCACTATCCTTTTATTTTCAAAAGATTATTTGAAAAAAAGAAATGTTGAGTGTACCTTGCTCCTTTATTAAAACAATAGTTTCTCTTTGTACAGAGATTTAAAAGTCAAATAATACTATAAGAATTTCTTTTAAAGGTTATTCAATTTTTTTTTGTAACTGAACTGGGGGCATATCCCAGTTCAGCATGTGGGTCCTCCTGGGCTGGAGCCGGGATTCAATCCTCGTCCTCCGGGCTTCAAAGCGAGCGCTTAACCCACTGAGCCATCCTGGCTTTCCCAAAAAGGTTATTCAAATTTGTATTAGGTATGCTGTATTTTTATTTGCTTAATCTGGCAGCTCTACTCCTGTCTCTCCCCTACCTTCGTTCAGGCTGTGTTCAGTCCACCCAGGCTGGTCTTCTTAGAGACCCGAAGCTCTCAGGCAGGCGGTGCAGTGCAGTGCTCTCACTCCGTCTACTTAGCTCCTCACCAGCCACTCTGGACCTTTGCACAACTCAGCAACTAATGAGTTATGACCAGGCAGCGCAAGGGACCTATAGGACACTGGACAGCTCTATAGTCAGTATTGTTTCTGTTTGATTGGTTTGGTTCCAGAGTGTATTCATTGTTGTATGGCTTACTTCATTGATTTATTTGTTATTATTATTATAAAGACCTATCTTTAGGTCTCTACCACACTGACTTAATTACTATAGCTTTTGAATAAGCCTTGAAATACGGTGGTATAAGTCCTCCTCCTTTTCCTTCAAGATATTGTGTCTGTTCCAAGTCCTGTCCATATAAATTTTGAAATCATCTAAGACATTTTTTTTTAAGCAGTACAACTGTTCTTTCTTTTCAATGCCCAATTCCCACTTCATTTTTTTTTCCTACAAAATTTTTTTAAATGGGTCTCAAAATTCTGTGACAGACTTTTGGTCAAGTTGTTTACATTAAAAAGTACCAATTAAAAAAATTAATAACTTAAACAACTGCCTTGCCTTTTGAAGCTATTATGATGCTTTGTAATCATTAACCAGTCTTTTACTATTAAACTTAAAGGGCCAATTGAGGCAAACAATTCTGAGACAGTTCTTCCACCACAGATTAAGGCAGGTATTGGGGATAATATTCATTTAGCCAACAAGCTTTCTACACAAACTGACCTTGCCAGTTCCAGCTGCCTCCTCTTCCACAGCTTTGATGACATCACCACCAACTGTCTGTCTCATGTCACAAACAACAAAATGGCCCTGAGGAGGGTAGTCACAGATCCTCTCAACACCCAGGAGCTTGCCAGGAACCATATCAATGATGGCAACATCACCAAATGTCAAAACCTTCAGGTCATCTGCCAGCTTTTTCCCATAACAATGATCAGTCTTCTACTTCAGCTCAGCAAATGTGCAAGCGCTGTGATCCATTGTAGGTGTTTATTAGGCGGAGATTTGGCCTGGAATGTTCAGGATAATCACCTGAGCCATGAAACCAGCTGCTTCCATTACCGGCTCATTTTTTGCTGTCACCAGTCACATTGCCACAACAAACATCTTTGACAGATACATTCTTAACATTGAAGCCCAAATTATCCCCAGGAAGAGCTTCACTCAAAGCTTCATAGTGAATTTCAACAGATTTTCCTTCAGCTGTAACGTTGACTGAAACAAAGGTGATCACCATGCTAGGTTGAGAACATCAGTCTCCACTCAATCAACAGGGATGGAACAAATATTAGCAATTATGTGGATATCTTGGAGGGGCAGACGCAAAAAGGCTTGTCAGTTGGATGAGTTGGTGGCAGGATACAGTTCAAAGCTTCAAGCAGTGTGGTCCCACTGGCACTGCCATCTCTATGGGTGACTTTCCAGCCCTTGAACTAAAGCATGTTAGTTAACACTTGGCTCCAGCATGTTGTCACCATTCCAGTCAGAAATTGGCACAAATTCTTCTGTGTCAGGGTTATAGCCAGTTTGCTCAATGTAGGTGCTGACTTCCTTAACAATTTCCTCTTATCGCTTCTGGCTGTAAGGCAGCTCCGTGGAATGCATTTTGTTAACACCAACAATTAGTTGTGTCACACCCAGTGTGTAAGGCAGAGGGCATGCTCACTCATGGTCTGCCTGTTCTTGGAGATACCTGCTTCAAATTCACCAACACCAGTGGCAATAATCAGGACAGCACAGGCAGCCTGAGGTGTGCCTGTAAATCATGTCTTTGATAAACTCTCCTATGTCCAGGGACATCACGGATGGTCACATAATGCTTGCTGGTCTCGAATTTCCACGGGAAAATATCAATGGTGATACCACGCTGATGTTCAGCTTTCAGTTTATCCAGGACCCAGACATACTTGAAGAAGTCCTTTTCCATCTCAGCAGCCTCCTTCTCAAAATTTTTAATGGTTCTTTTGTCAATCCCACCACATGTGTAGATCAAATGACGAGTACTGGTAGACTTGCTGGAATCTACGTGTCCAATGACGACAATGTTGATGTGAATCTCTTTCCTTCCCATTTTGGGTTAGATTTAGCAGTGGTTTTCATGACACCTGTGTTCTAGCAGCAAACCCACTACAAAAGGGCTCCCAATTCCCACTTCTTAAAAGCAATGTTTTTTTCCACTATATTAACTAGATATTCTTTTGATGCTTGCCTCCATTTTTCTAAATAACATCTTTGTATTGTTGCTATTTCAAGATTGCCCAGTTTTATGTTTTTTGGCTTCCTACTAGGGAGAAGAGAAATTAAGCTCCATGGGACTGCCTACCCCACACCTCATCGTACATACATTGTTTTCCGCTTTCATTTCTCCCTAGATGATTACACTATCCATACTATTGCTTAACTCAACCTGACCATGCAGTATAAAATTACACTTCCTTTCTTGTACAATTTTTTCCCCCTGGAATGAATAATTGCCTTTATCGTTTGCTTAGTTTTCTATATAACTAATTCATTCCCAAACATTTCTACAAAATCATGAATTTTCTCTTATAATGTTCAAATACCTCTGATTGTTGTTGTTGTTGTTGTTTTTAAGATTTATTTTATTATTTTTGAGAGAAGGTGACAAAGAAAGAGAGAAGAGGGGAGGGCCCAGAGCAGTCTTCACAGCTGCACATCATCAACTGTGACATAGTTTCATTCTACACAGGTGGATGTGGAGTCGCGCAGGGCAAGAACCCAACCAGGGGCCTCTTGCATGGGAGGGGAGAACCCCTACCATCATCCCAGTGGTTATCAGTTGTGCTACAGTTCAGTACATGGGTTTGCACAGGCTGGGTCTAGGACCAATCCCCACACTTCATAGTTGCAAGGCAAGCACTCAACCTGCTGAGCTATCTGGCAACCCTGATTTTTAATTTTTATTCATTTTGTGGCATCTTCCCTGATGGAGCCCTCTGCTCCCTTGTCCCAACACAAACATATTGTGCTTTAGAAATGTCATGCAGGTATCTCTCTGGGATCCACTTTATATGCTCATCCTGGGATTCCCATCTCCCTGTGTTGTCTCCCTTATTTTCTGGATCCTGTATTTTTCCTCTTTGTTTTGCATCCTTGTTTTGTGGAGCAAAAACTTCAGTAATTCCTAAAAAAAAATACATGTTGAGTACAATCTTTAAAAACATTAACATGTGAAAATGTCTTTATCCTATCCTTGTACTTGAATGAAGTTGTCTTAAATGTAGAATTCTAGAATGATATCATTTTCCTTGAATTTATGAAGGTGTTGCTCCATTGTCTGTTTGCATGGAGTGTTGCTGGAATAGTCCATTTCTTTCTAATATTATACTAGCTCTTTGTTTGTAGCCTCTATTTTTCTCTTTGAAAATGTCTAGGAACTCCTTTTTTCCCTAGTAAATAAAACTTCCCATGTGACACCTTGGTATAGATCAAGGGTGTCCAAACTTTTGACTTCCCTGAGCCACACTGGAAGAAGAACTGTCTTGGGCCACACCTAAAATGCACTAACACTAACAATAGCTGATGAGCTAAAAACAAACAAACAAACAAACAAAAACACACACACAAAAATTCTCATAATGTTTTAAGTAAGTTTATGGATTTGTGTTGGACTTCATTCAAAACCATCCTGGGCCACATGTGACCCACAAGGCACAGGTTGTACAGGCTTGGAATAGATCTATCTGAATCTATTGTGCTAGAATTTACTGGGCTCTCTTACTCTGGAAAGTCATGTCTCTCAGTTTTGGAAAATTTTCTTGAATTACAACTTTGATAATCTCCTCCCCTCTGTTTTCTGTATTCTTTCTTTTTTGAAACTTGTTTTAGATTCTGAACTGCCTTTAATTTTCTTATGTTTTGTGTTTTTGATCTCTTTCACATTTTTATTTTTTGATTCTACTTTTTCTGAGATTTCCTCCAATTTTACCTTCCAGTTCCTGAACTTTTAGAGATTTTACCACAAATCAGCTTGTTGTTACAGACAATCCCCGACTACAATGGTTTGACTTACAATATTTTGATTTTACAATGGTGTGAAAATGAAAATATCTGCACCTTCAGCAGAAATTATACTCCCATTTTGAGCTTTAATCTTTTCCTGGGCTAACATCAAGTGATACAATACTCTCTTTTGTGATGCTGAACAGTGGAAGTGAGAAGATTTTGCCCAACTGTAAGCTAATGTTTTTGTTCTGAGCACATTTAAGGTAGGCTAGGCTAAGCTATGATGTTCAGTAGGTTAGGTATATTCAATGCATTCTTGAGTTACAATATTTTCAATTTACAATGGGTTTATTAGGATATAACCTCCTCATAAGTTGAGAAGCATCTTCACTTTTCTCCTCTGCAAGTTTAGAATTAAATTTTATCTACACTAGCATATTAGTTCTCACTTACTCATCTGCTTCCATGCTTCAAATTTTATGTGCTTTCTCTTCCATTCTCTTCTTGGTTTATGACTTCTTTGAGTCACTTTACTGGGATTTCAGGAGGAACCTGTATGAATGCTTGTGTTCAACCCTTCAATACCTTTGATTATTTCCCACATATAACAGTCTCAAGGTAACATGAATACCTGAGTTACAAGGAAAAGATCAAGTATAAGAGAGCAGAGAAAAGAAAAAGTACATATATTAATATTTCAAGATATTACCTTATAATGTTTACAACAATGCTGAAAGTAGGTTGTACTGGCTCACAAAAATAGATGGTTTTATTTTCAGGAATTGTATGACTCAGTTGTTAAACAGTCATTATTTAAAATTAAATAAACTTACAATGTTTGATATAGCTTACAACTTCCAATGAAATGCATTATGTTAAAATACAAAAATAATAAATACTCAAAACTCATCACTTCCTTATTATTTTAGTGAAATATTAAATAATGATGTGCAGTATATCTTTCCAACTCCATGTTCAGTGAAATCATATTACCAGCCTAAAAGTAGTCATAATGGGAATATTTATACCACAGAAATAAAAGAAAGCTACAAATAACAGATTGATATTTTTCTTTTTATTGTCTAGACTTAGAAAAGTGATAAAGAAAAATATTAATAATACAAATTAAACTTAAAAGTGTGTCATGACTGTAGTAGTTAGAATGTGAATAGTACAAAAAGTTGAGGATATATTCTTCTGATATTTGAAAACTATTATCTCACTCAGCCGAGAAATAATTGTCACTGAAAAAAAGAAAAGTGAAGTTCTGACATTCTTCTTTTTTATTTCACTTTTATCTTACTCTTTAACTTAAGTGAAAATATCAATCAACATTTATGTCAGATCCACACTCATTTGTCAATTGCAACCATAGGTTGACCATGGATATAAGAATTCTGCAGGGGAAGCCGGGATGGCTCAGTGGGTTAAGCACTCGCTTTGCAGCGCCGGGGACCAGGGATCGAATCCCGGCCCCGGCCCGTGTGGACCCATATGCTGAACTGGGAGCTCCCCCAGTTCAGTTCTCTCTCTGCCTCTGTCTCTGTATCTCTCTCTCTCTGTCTCTCTGTCTCTCTCTCTCTCTGTCAAAAAACAATAAAAATAAATAAATAAATATTTAAAAAAAAAGAATTCTGCAAAAATCAACAGCATCATTCTGTGAGAATTAATTGCCCACAATGATTTTATAATAAATATGTACTATTATTTATGAATTGTGTAGTATACATCCTTTATTGTCCTTTATTATTAGTAAAATTTAATACACGCACATAGATTTTTATTTATATTTTTGGAGAGCTTCTTAAACATTTACCATTGTCTATAACTTTTCCTATACTATACTTATACTTATATAAATTCCATGAAGGCAGTAACATTTTTTGTTTAATTCCCCAGGCCTCACAGTTTCTATTACTTAGTAGGTAGATACTCTATAAACATTTATTGAATGAATGAATGAAAGCACGGGAACTTTTATGTATTCATTTTTATATCTGAGAACTAGCACAGTGCCTGACTCAGATTAAATCCTGGGGAAAAAAAAAAAGTTTGCTGACCTGAGTTGAACTTGAGTCACATTCTCCTAGTTTTGAAAACTGTCCCATGATAAGCAAACACACCAAGAAAAAGAATGGATTATTTTTTCAGGCACAAGGCTTGTTTTTGTGGTTGCTTTGTAAGCTAAATCACTTGCCACAGAAAGTCCAGGGTGAAACCCAGATCTCCTGACTCCTAAAACAGTGCCCTATTCATTACATTCCCTGTTTCTCAGGGGCATCTGTATTTTCTGACACTAATTTTGGAGAGCAGAGCTGTTGTCTTGCTTTTTGTCTACAAGATTTTTATTTTAGATAAATGATAATAAACAGAGTCAGTAGGAATCACACAAAGATGTCTATCATTTAATGAGCCCAGGGGAAGCTGGGATGGCTCAGTGGGTTAAGCGCTTACTTTGTAGCCCTGGGGACCTAGGATCGAATCCCTGTCCCAGCCCGTGTGGACCCATATGCTGAACTGAGGAGTGCCCCCAGTTTGGATCCCAGGCCCTGTTCCTGCCCTGTGCAGCCCCACTCCCACCTGTGGAATGAAACTATGTGAAAAAACCAATGATGTGCAACTATAGAAACTGTTCTGGGCCCTCCCCCTTCTCTCTGTCTCTGTACCTCTCTCTCCCACCCCCCTCTCTCTCTGTCTCTCTCTGTCAAAAACAATAAAAATAAATATATAAATCTTAATTAGCTCATATAACACTTGCTATAAAACCATGCTTCAAACAAAGTAACTTGGTTTCTTTCAACAATGCTACAAGGTAGGAACTATCCTTATATTACAAATGAAGATACTAAGATTTAGAGAAATTTATGAACTTGCCTAAAGTTCACAGGTAATAGGTAGCAATACTGGGATTCCAATGGTTCCGACTTATCCTTGTAATTATATTGTAATTAGACAGTGTTTCGTTTTCTTTTCTTTTTTTGGATTTATATTTATTGTTTTTGACAGAGAGAAATACAGAAACAGAGACAGAGAGAAGGGGGAGGGCCCAGAACAGTCTCCATAGTTGCACATCATTGGTTTTTCCACATAGTTTCATTCCACAGGTGGGTGCGGGGACGCGCAGCGCAGGAACGGGGCTGGGGTCCCACCCCGGTGAGAACTGAAGTGGGGGCACTCCTCAGTTCAGCATATGGGTCTGCATGGGCCAGGGCCAGGATTCAATCCTTGGTTCCTGGGGCTGCAAAGTGAGCACTTAACCCACTGAGCCATCCCGGCTTCCCTGACAGTGTTTCTTAAACAGCTGTTCATACATATGTCATTGTTTGTGTGCCATTTTCCAGAGTTGGCCATATCTGCATGCCAATTATATTATTATTTACTTTATATTTATCTTGGACCTTTTTTGTTATTATTTAGTTTATTCTATTTTTAATTTTTTAAAAAGATTTATTTTATTGATTTTGACAGATAGAGAGAGACAGAGAGAAGGGGGAGGGCTCAGAGCAGTCTCCATAGTTGACAGAATTAGTTTTCCATATAGTTTTATTCCACAGGTGGGCACGGGGCTGTGCAGGGCAGGAACTGGGCAAGGAGCCTCCTGCATAGGCACTGGCAAGAACTGAACTGATGGCACACCCCAGTTCAGCATATGGGTCCACATGGGCCACGGCCGGGATTCGATCCCCAGGCTCCGGGGCTGCAAAGCAAGCACTTAACCTGCTGAGCCATCCCAGCTTTTCCCTATTTAGTTTATTCTGAAACACATAATATCCATGGAATGATGGGTAGATACATTATCTTCTTCTAATACATATTAAAATGAATACCTAAGTATTAAAATAAAAAATTTGCCTCCTTATCAAGTGAAATCACCTTCGATACTATCAGAGATATATATACTTTCCTGAGGTAAACACTGCTTTTGCGTTGCTACAGATTTCACTTGTACTGGGGTAGAAACAAGAGTGATGGTCATATTTTTTGGTTTGCCTTCCATTTCTGCTCTGAAATAAAAGGAAGTAAATCTATCTATTTTACTGGTAGGGAGCCTGACTAATATTTCCTGAGCAAATTCCCATTGCACAAAACAAAGAGGTTTACAAAACTTCTTTCAGAGTTACAGAACATTCCAATGAATTGGGATTGAACTTGGCAAAGATTATTAAAGGCCACCAGCGTTAAACCATTGAAGGTTTCTACAGCAAGAACAGAATTCAAGAAAAACAAAACAAAATTTTTGGAAAGCACCTACAGTGAGAGTCAGGCAGGATTAAAAAATCTAAGAATAGCTTCCTGGCATTTGTGCTGCCCCAGCTGCACTTGATAGAATTGTTTCTATTCTTTCTTGTGAGTCTGTTGAAGAAGGAAGTAGTGAGATTGTCTTTCTTGGATTTTGAGTGGGAGGTATAAATACAGCATTGTCAGAGATAATGCCAAAAAAAAAACAAAACAGAAACAAGGAAAGAAAACTTTTTGTGAACTGCAGAAAAACTAAATTTATATCTCTGTGTCAGAGCCAGATTTGGTTAAATAGAAAATTTGGAATGTTGTCCAATGCATTCTAAAGGGAAAAAATAAAAAGAGCCTCAGAAATCGTAACAGCCAAGACCACAGTGGTAAATAGGTATTTTTTAGAGCTTGTGAAAGATAAATGTTTACGTTTGGTTCAGTTTTAGTATATCGTCTTTATGGTGCCTACAAGTTCCTCCATAATATGGTTTCTACCACTTATTCAGTCCTCTCTTTACCTCAAACATATTTTGGGTCCTACACCCTAATAGGCTAACCAGACACACCATTTGAAACGGGACAGAAAACAACAGCACTGTCCCATTTCAAATGGTATGTCTGGTCAGCCTTCTGACACCTTGAATTTAGTCCAGTGAGACTAGGCTGACCAGACGTACCATTTGAAACAGGACAGTACAATTATTTTCTGTCCCGTTTCAAAAAGTCCATTGGGTCAGCCTAACCCTATCCCAAAATGAGCCCAGGCTCAAAATCACTGGCATGAGGATTTCACCTAACATCTGGACATTAAGTGGACCAGAACTTAGTACTGCTTGATCTTGTATTTCTTAAAATGAAAAATCCTTTGCAGAAGTTAGAGCTAGGAGGAGTACTATTTTTCTTAAGGAAACAGAATCTTTCACAATAATGAGAATTTCATGATTAAGTGGATGTTTTCTTCTTGCCCTGACTGCGGCTAGCAACCTAAATGACTTCCAGTTGGTGTAGAATCATAACAAAAGAATGAAGCCTTTTTTCTACTGTTCTGAGGGGTGTGTGGGGGTGGGAGAGGGGAAGGTGGCCGGGACTACATGTGTTAAGAAACTGTTGTTTTTGAAATCTAGGTTCTTGGAGATGCTGTTAGATTGGCCTAAAGGAGGCGAGCTTCCAGTTTTAAGAGAGGAAGGGCTGGAGCCGAGATGGGTTCCGCACAGTAGGCAGATAGATGGGCAAGTGCTAGATCCTCACAGTGGCCTGGAAGTCATAGAAATTTTGATGGGCAGTGGCTTTGTGTTTACCTGGGGACTGAGCGCTAAACTGCCACCTTTCCTCTGTAGGGACATTCCCAGTTGCCAAATTTGGCAGAGAGGGCGTACATACTATGTTCAGAAGAGGTGGCCACCTTTGAATAGGCTGTATCATTTTGAACAATGTGTGTTTCAGCACAAAATCAATGGATTTGAGGACTCTACACACCTCTTCCCCACATTAGTTGTCCTGAATTACACAAACTTTAGGGTTCTTATGAAGAATGAGGTAGGGCGCTATAAAAATAACTGTCATTGAATTACCAACCCTGATAGAGGAAGAGCCCAAAGGATTCATTTAATCAAGAAAAATAGGGGCATTCCACTTTTGGGTGTCCCCTCTCATTAGAGAGCTTCTACTTCTTTCCTTTCATAATAATAAACTTTGCTGCTTCACCTTTAAAAAAGAAAAATAATGGAATGTGATATATCTAATACCTTAGTTTTATTAGTTAGCTACTGCTATGTAACATTACCACAAACTGAGTGGCTTAAAACATTTCACATTTCTTAAAGGCTTAAAACGCTACTCATTTATTATCTCAAAGTTTCTCTGGGTCTGAATCTGGGCACCACGTAGCTCAATCCTCTGCTTCAGGGCCTGTCATAAGGCTGCCATCAGGTGTCAGCCAGGGGGCTGGGCTCTTAGCTGAGGTTCAGCTGGAGAAGGATCTTCTTCTAAGTTCACATTATTGTTGGCAGCTTTCAGTTCCTTGCAGGTTGTTGGACTGGGGGCCTCAGCACCTCCCACCTGATGAGTGGAGGCTGTCCTCATTTCTTTGTCATGCGAACCTTTCCATATGGGACTTACTTCATCAAATCCTTCAAGTGAGAGACTCAGCCGAGAGCTTCTAGCAAGATCATAGTCACAATTTTATGTAACACATAAGGAGCTGATACATGGAAAGCTCTCTGCCTTCCACCTATTTGCCTAATACTAGTTTGTAAATTTATAGAGGTATTTCCCTTCCCTCTCTACCAAGGACAAAAGTTGATCACCGTAGATAACTCTAGGCTCAATGAGCCCAGAGAGGCACCAGAGGGATATACATAACAAAGTTTACTAACTAGCCCTTCTCTTACATTAGCTCTCCCATGTGTTTGCCTTTCTACAATTTGCCACCCTCAAAATTCAAAGTCTTTCTCTTTGTCTTGTCACTTCTCTAAAAATGTGTTCTTCTATCATTAAGATGCTATATATGGCCAACTTCTAACCACCTCTTTGAGTCGCTCATTTCTGAGTGTTTCCGTGTATATACATGATACACATGTTAATAAATTTCTGTTTGTTTTCCCTTGTTAATCTGTCTATTGTCAGTCTAATTTATAGAGCCTTAGACAATGAACCAAAAATAGATAGAGTGGAAAAATACGTTTTTTTCCTTCTCTTCATTTCTTTGAAATGGATGAGTCATTATTCCCACTTTCAGATGAGGAAAGTGGTGCAGGAAAAGTTAAGCAACGTGTCAAAACTGACAGTTAGTATGTAACAGAGCCAGGATTTGTACCCAGGTCTGTCTAATCTTAAGCCTGTACCCTTAGCTCCTATTACCTTCTTCATTTAAAAAATAAATAAAAATAGCAAGACTAATCACTTGCCACCTTCTTAATAGATACTATTTTCCCAGAGTAGGAATAGAGTTTTCCTCAGCTAGCCAAATAATCCATTCCAAATAGTTTCTTGGAAAATATTGTGACATTGTGGAAGCTCATCCTTGCTGTCATCTCACTTCATTTTGTGCTTCTCTATGTTTCCTCTGGCACTTCTTTCTGAGGCATGTTCCAGGTCAGGAAAGTTCTATGAGTGCCCCTCAACTGCTTCTGCTTACCCACAAGGCTAGCCTTGTGTCCAATGCACATCAACTTCTCTGCTTCCAAGGGGTTAGTCTTCCCTGGACACAAAATGTAATAATTCTTTTCCTTGCCCTTTCTACCCACACTAGTTTCTTTCTGGTTTGCATAAGTGGCCTGTCCCTCCCTGAACATCCAAATTGCAATATATTTTAGAGAAAACTGCCCCTCTGAGACTTTCTTTCCCTGTGGCAGACCTCTGACTGCTATAGTCACATTTTGCTCTAGTTATCACTGTTTGAGGTCTCACAGCTGACTCCATTGACTCAAAACAACACATCAAAGCAACTCTTCTGGCCTACAAAACATTTCCTCAATAGGTTGACAAGAAACAAAGACAATCACACCAAAGCCTTTGACCCAGGCTGCACGAGCCAGGGAAGTTAATTGTTTGGTGGTTTCCTGTACTTGAGGAACAAATGCTTCCTTTCCCAACAATAGACTTACTAACACTTCAGTCAATGCAGTGAAATTAGGGGCTTGAAGGGGCAGCCTGTGTTCCGATAAGACTGAGTGGTAATTCAGGCTATGAGGTTTGCTGGATCACAGAGGGAACCACAATCCTTCCCAATATAAGGAGTCTTGACTACAGTTCTGAATATATCTGGAGGGGATGTGGCCCTCCTCAATAACTCCTTATTTTATTGCACCATATGGTGTTCACAGCCTCTTTCTTACAAAGAAGAAAAAAGTGGGTGTAGATGGTACACAAGCATGAGCTCCCAGGGAAATCAAACTCCTAAGCACAAAATAAGTCTTCAGGAATTGAATTTTGACTAACTAAACAGGTTTTACTTCTACCTTGTCTTGACACAGATGTCCTCCTTAGTCAGGATCCTCTAAGCCTTCTTCTCAACAAGGCCTTGAACTTGAGCTTCCATGTCTGCCTTCGTTGGCCCACATTGCCTAGTTTTAGCAAGAATCCTATTAAGTCATGTTAGAGAGAATCCTCCACCCTTGATATCTGGTCAAATTCCTCATCTGCCACCATCTCCTAGGTGATGCCTGACTACCCTGGCCTATGTTCAGCAAGAACACAATTAGGTCAGTTGAGCAAGAATTATCCCATCCTCTTAATATTTTTCCATTCACTGATTGACAATACCATCCACCTCCAATCCCCACCCCCACCCCATCCTGCTCCTTGCCTATCAATCCCCTCTTTCCCTTATAGTCCAAATTGAGCCCAGTTCTATACTGAGGTCTCTTTTCTCCTATTTTATTAGTTCCTAAAGAAAATCTGCTTTTACCACTTTAACTATGGTCTAGCTCTGGTTTTTCTTTGACATTACCCTATAGTGGTCCTTCTGTGTTGTAGTCACAGTGAATTATTCTCCATTTCTCAGAACATTTCTTGCTTTTCCACACTTCCCTGCTTCTTCACCTGCCTAAGAATGTCCTTGTTTTACTTCTCTGCCTGGATGACTCTTAGTTGTTCTTTAAAACCAAGCTTACATCATTTATTAGGCAAGTCTCCTCCTCTCCATTCCTAAAATCACTGTCACAGCTCAGACCCTCAAAATGTCTTGGCTGAATGGCTTCCAACAACCTATATTCTTTCGGCCTCTAGTGTTGAAACTTTAATCCATCTTCCACCCACCAGTCAGAGCAATTCATTTAAAACAAAATTTGATCTTATTCCTTACTCAAATTCTTAGTCTTTCCATCAACAAGGTAAAGTTTAATATCATTAATATAGAATATGAAGGTGATTGTTGAGCTTTCTCCTACCTATGTCTCTGCCATTTCATCTTTTATCCCTTCTTTCCTAGTAGTTTTCCCTCTAGTAAGGCTAAATTGCATGAGACTTCTTCTAATACACATTCTCTGCCTTTCTTCACTAATAAATTTTGTTTTTGTTTTTTAAAAATATCTTTGCTTAAGCTGGCCTCCAGGAATCTTTCCTAACTGCCTCTCTTCAAATACATATATAAGAATATTATAGGGGAAGCTGGGATGGCTCAGCAGGTTAAACACTCCCTTTGCAGTCCCTGGGACTGAGGATCAAATCCCAGCCCTGGCCGGTGTGGACCCATATGCTGAACAGGGGTGTGCTTCCATGCGATAGACCCCCAGTTTGGTTCTGCCCCCACCTCCCCGGTTCTGCCCCTGGCTTGAGGGGCCACGCCTCCCATTCCGGAGGCCCCCAGCCCAGTTCCCACCCTGCACGGCCCCGCCCACCTGTGTGGCATGAAACCATGTTGAAAACCGATGACCTACAACTATGGTGACTGCTCTGGGAACCTCCTGCTTCTCTCTGTCTCTGTAAAAACAATAAAATAAATCTTTTTTTTTTAAAGAATATTATCTATAGTGTATACATCTTGGATAATGTATATTCTAAATGTATATGTTAATGCTCTCTATATACATATGTACATAATACCCTATACAGTATACACATCACCATTTCTGCATTTACTGGGTTGGTTTATGTTTATTAATTTTTGTCTGTCCCCAATAAGATGATCACATTCTAAGGGCAAGGACCAGATCTCCTCAGTGCCTAACCTATAGATATGGCACACTGTAATGTCAATAAAATATGTATTAAATGAAGAAATAAAAGAAAGCTAGAAGGCCCCTTACTGTTCTAACATACCTCAAGATTTATTGTCTTCATAGTAAAACAAAATATGAAGCTTAAAACTTGATCACTAGGCTCTTTCTGTTCTTAGTCCTTCCTAGTTCACAATGCTTGCACTTCTTAATAGTGAACCTTCTCTTAGATCTGCTATTGGGCTCAACACATTCAAGCCTTGGCACAATCTCCTTTGTAGTTTTAGCCTTTTTGCGGAAAATCAGGTTGATCTGTCCACCACAGCCACTCTATTTCCTGTCATAACGCCGCATTCCCTGTGCATTTGAAGAATCCTTGTTTTTCTCGTACTGTCATTTTATGAGGATGGTGCTTGTCACACTTCTTACAGAAAGGCTGGTGGGTTCTCCCTATGTGTGAGAGCGCTATCGGCATAGAAAGAAATAGCTAGATGTTCCCTTATTAGAAAAGTATTTTTCTTCACATAAATATTTCAACAACTGGAGGTTTATTGGGCTTATTAAACTCCTCTTTTTAATTGCCAATTCTCAAACAGAGAAACCATCAGTCATCCACACTTCAGTGTGAATTACTTCAAGCTGCTCAATACCTGGCTTAGATGGTAGGAGCTGAGAAGTTAACTGAGTGGGTAGTATGCATACTTTTGTTATTATTGGCTGCCTAGCACTTTTGAATTCTTTTTTTTTTTTAAGATTTATTTTGCTGATTTTGAAGGACAGAAAGAAACAAAGAGAGACAAAGAGAAGGGGAAGGGCCCAGAGCAGTCTCCATTGTTGTACATCATCAGTTTTCAACATGGTTTCATTCCACACAGGTGGGCGGGGGCCACGCAGGGCGGGAACTGGGCTGGGGGCCTCCTGCATGGGACGCTCACCCCAGTTCAGCATATGGGTCCACACGGGCTGGGGCCGGGATTCAATTCTCAGTCCCCAGGACTGCAAAGCGAGCGCTCAACCCACTGAGCCATCCTGGCTTCCCCTCTGAATTTTTATATTTGATGATTTCTCTATCCTACGAAATAGAAGCCAAACTTCTCTTTCTCGACCTGTTTTGCAGTTAGGCTTCTCCGATCAAATACATTTGCACCCGATTTTGAAATGGAGGCGAGGGAAGTACAGAGGTAGGTAAGACTCAGCTTAGCGAGAGCAAAACGGGTGCATCTGGATTCCTGGGAACAGTAGCAGAGGTTTTATTGGTAGAGTCCATGCCCCACATTAGAATCAGCGGGAGAGGCTGTGATGTGTCCCTGGTGGAATCCTGCTCTGTCATTTAGGCATTGGTTTTCCATGTCTGATTTTGTAACCTTTCGGAAGATTCTGTGTACTTAATGCCCTTTAATAAATCCCTTTTCTGCTTAAACTAGCTAGAAATAATAATGCTTGTGCCTCTTTCCATGAGGAAGAAGAAGTAGAGAATGAGAAGTGGGAAGAGAAGGAGCAGCAGAAGCAGAGTACAAAGAAAGAAAAGAGGAGAAGGAAAAAGAGACAATGCTGGGGAGAGAAGAACATAGGCAAATGTCGATTTGGAAAAGGAGCATCATGCCTTTTCTCTTAACTGCCTCTTCTCTTTTTGGTTTTCGTCCAAGGCATGCATTCAGTACTAAGGATTTTCACATCTGAAAAGTCTTCCAGAATATATTTCTTTGCAAATATGAAGGCTCTTCGATAAATGCTAACTTAGATATAGACCATTCAACAAATGTGAATTGTTTTTTTGGAAAGAATATTCATTTATCCAACAAGTATTTATTGAGACCCTTTATGTGCCAGGCACTAAGCTCAGAAGCAGTGCTGAATAAGATAGATAAAGGCACTTGGGAGCTTTCATTAGCATTGAGCTCATCTAGACTCTCATGTTTCATAATCTATTAAAATAAATGTCCTCTCTTGAAATTATAGCAGTGGTAAAATGGCAGATTAAAGTGTCTATCCCAAGGTTACATACAGGTAAGTGCTTAATATAATTGCTTTGTAATGATAAAGTGATACTATTAAAACTCTGAGTATAAGCAGGGTAATTTTTGAACTTTATAAGGCAATGGAAAAAAGTAAATTTTTATCAAGAATATTAGAAAGAGCTATAAATCAATCCATTGGGACCTTCTAGATAGACAAATAGATGTACCGGCATTTAACCTGTGCGTGTGCAATTAGTGTTATTGAAGATACTTCTTTCCTGCTCCTGATGTTTCTTCCTTATGACAGGAGCCCATTAGTGTATATATTAATATAGGGGTTCCGATCTTCTGCCAACTCTTCGCTCATTTCACCCTGGGGGTGACATTAGAAAAAATAAATTGGGCCTGAACAGCTCAGCTTCTTCCTCATGGGACAGAGCTGAAGAGAGTGTGTGTGTGTTTATCTCTCTTCTCTTCTAGGGACAAGCACTGCCCACTCTGAGGGTAAAGGAGAGGTCTACCCGGTTCAGGCATTGCCTGGAACTGGGTAAGTGTGTCTGTATAACTATGGACTCAGTATTAGGAAGCCCACTTGATCAGATATAAGCCCTCCGACCAATCCTTTGTTCAAAATAAAGGTGACTCATTTGACTCCCACTGCCTTACTCTTATGTCTTGTTTTTCCATAGATTTAGAAATCACATGAGGAAAAGGGGCTAGTTGTTGGTCCTTCAAATTAAGTCATGATTGTCCCAGAAATTAAGTTAAAAAAAAAAGGCAAAACAGTAGAAAGAGTCCAAGCTTTGACATCAGACCTGCATTTTGAATCCTGGCTGTGTGGTCTTGGTTAAGTCACCTAGCCTCAGAGAATCTTATTTCTTCTTTGGTACCTTGAGAATACTATGTCTAGTATTGCCTTACAGATGAAAGAAAACATGTAGGGAAGCCGGGATGGCTCAGTGGGTTAGGCGGGGACTGAGGATCGAATCCCGGCCCCGGCCCATGCGGACTCATATGCTGAACTGGGGAGTGCCCCCAGTTCAGTTCTCACCGGGGTGAAGACCCTGGCCCAGTTCCTGCCCTGTGCAGCCCCACACCCACCTGTGGAATGAAACTATGTGGAAAAACCGATGATGTGCAACTATGGAGACTGTTCTGCGCCCTCCCCCTTCTCTCTGTCTCTGTCTCTGTATCTCTCTCTCTCTCTGTCAAAAAAAAAAAAAAAAAAAGATAACATATGTAAAACACTAAGCACAATGCCTGGCATTTAATAAACAGTAACTGGTGGCAGTAGTATAGTGGTAGCAGTGGTAGTAGTAGTAGTTGTTGTGATTTGGGGTACCCAACACTGGGATAGTTACAAAAGTGTTCCTGTTTTCCTGAAAAGTCTCTCTTTAGAGATAACACTAAACTTTTAAAAAAATTTTATTTCTTTTTACCAATTAACTAAAAAATACATTTCTCAAAATATTGCATGCTTTAAAATAATTTGGTCACTCAATAATTTCTTTGGAATTCAGAAGAAATGAAGACAATTGGAGTGAAAGCAATTAATTCTAGTTTATTAACCTCCTTTGATTATCGTAGAGAAAAACTTTGCTAGTAAGAAGGTCTTCCTTTAAGTTAGGCATGATGAGAGGAATGCTGGGAAAAAACAAATCAGGCATCTTACTTTTGTAGACTATTTGTGTCCCCTCATTTTTAAAGTTAATGTTCCATGTATGGAATTGTCTGTGAGTCAACATAAGATATTTGCTTTTTTTCCCCCTTCATAGGCATTTTCCTGAACATAGTTTTATCATCCTTGCCTATCTCTGCTGATTTCAATTCATCATTGGCAAAGGTGTGGAATGTTTTGTGGTTGGATAACAGATTTATGAAAAGAATCCAGATGTTTCTATTATTTTTCTGATGCATGCCTCCCAAGGTTCATTAGTTTTAGAGATTTTCATGTTCAGCTCAAGTAAATGAACAACTGCTCTATCAATTTGTGGCCTATAACTCTACTGAAAACTAACATAAATTGATTTAATTCAGATTATGCTATTTGTTATGAGGATACTCTTTTCACATTTTCTTTGCTGTCCTGTGCAAGTTTATATTTAGTATATTTTCTCTGTAAGCTGACTGTTTAGGTATAAAACAGGTAAGAATTTTCCTTTTGTCTACTAGTGCTTTCATAGTTCATATCATTTTTAAGCAAAATTTATCCATCAGCAACAACACACATAAAACTAGAATTAAAGAAACGAGATAATTCTTTTGTGCTCACAAGTGGAAACAATGTGTTTTTGCAAAGCACTAATGAGCAGTTTCTAGAGTATAAGCACTCCATGATTCAGCATTCTATTAGGGAGGGTTCACAGAAGCAGCCAGCCTATGCAATTGGGGCAGGGGAGGCGGCCGGGGGTGTTGTTTTGGACTGAAGCACTCACCCACAATGGAATCCATGAGAATACATCAAATGCATCAAATAAATGACCGGAAACATGTATGTAGTCAAACCAGACAGCCAACGATACTTTAATAACTGTATTCAGTTTAATTTCTGACACTAGCATCATAAAATCAAGTGATTTCCCCCTTCCCCTACTTTTTAACAATATTACCTAAACAAAATGCTCTCTTATTGTCTCCCAGGCTTTGATTGCTTTGTCTCTAGCATCTTCTCTAGTTTCTCCACATAGGGAATGGCATATCTACTGAACTAATTTATCTGATACACTAATTAGAACTCTTAGTGGCAAACATCAAAAATTTAACTCAAAATGGCTTAAGCAAAAATGAGAATTTACTGGCTTACATTAACCAGAGTTAGATAACTTTGGGCATGGCTGGATCCAAGTTCTCAGACCAAGGCTGTTCAATATAAATACAATGAAAGCCCCAAATGTGGACCACATGTGTAATTTAAAATATTCTAGGGGAAGCCGGGATGGCTCAGTGGGTTGGGTGCTCGCTTTGCAGCCCCAGGGACTGAGGGTCGAGTCCTGGCCCCGGCCCGTGTGGACCCATATGCTGAACCGAGGAGTGCCCCAGTTCAGTTCTCACTGGGGTGAGACCCCGGCCCAGTTCCTGCCCTGTGCAGCCCCGCACCCACCTGTGGAATAAAACTATGTGGAAAAACCGATGATGTGCAGCTATGGAGACTGCTCTGGGCCCTCTCCCTTCTCTCTGTCTCTGTATCTCTCTCTCTCTCTCTGCCAAAAACAATAAAAATAAATCTAAAAAAAAAAAAAGAAACTATTATTAACGGGAAATTTTACCTTCTTTTATTCGCACTAAATCTTTGAAATCAGTGTAATTTTATACTTATAGCACATCTCAATTTAGACTAGCTACATTTCAAGTGCTCACATGTGTGGCTAGTGACTACCATATTGGACAGTGCAGGTTAAAGCAAAGGTCAGGAGGCATGTCTTGCTGTTGTTTCACTCTGCTTTCCTCTCTGATGGCCTCAGCAGGCCACTTCATCTGACCAACTCATAGTTATTCTGTTTTCAGTTTTACGTATTCTGCCTATGGTGATCCTCTGTCCTACTCAGCCTTATTTACTAGAGACATAATGGCATGTAGTGAGTGGTGTCTGAATGGGTGTTCTTTTATCATAAGGAAAAGGCTATAGCAGTACAAATGCAGTATTATTAAGGAAAACACTCAGGTACTGACCCACCCGAAGATATGATTTCACTGACTCCCTGCTCCTCTCCAGGCTCTTTCAGATACAGAAAGGACACAAAACGTTAGTTGTGTCATCTGCACAATAAGAGCATCACTCATGGAACAGTCAGACTATGTCTACATTTAGAGCAAGAACTGTGTTTTTTTTTTTAATATTTGTCCTACCTCAAGAGAATTGGGGAATTTTTTCTTTAGAGATATGAAATATAACAAACGGAACAGTGACCTCCAAAGGGAAAATGCACTGGAATGAGAGTTGGGGAGGCTGGAATCAGAGCAGCACTATTATGGTAACATCTGTGCCTAGCACTGTGCCAAGCACTTTAGATGCATTATCTATTCAGTCCTCATATAACTCTATGATGTTATTACTCTTGGGTAATTATAATTCCAATTTCACAGGTGAAGCAACTGAATATTAGTCAAGTTTTAAAAATATTCTCAAGGTGATAGCATAAGAATGTCTCAGTGTTGAGCCCCAAGTTCTTAACTACTATGTTATGAAGTCTTCTAGTAAATGTGATTTCTTTTAGAATATGGAAGGAAATTCAGAATCTGAATTTCCTAACTACAGAAAGAACAAAGATTCAACAGAGAAACAGCAGGAGTCTGCTCAGCCAATCTTAATAGGCAGTAGTTGATTTTTATTATCTGTCAGTTTGAATGATAGCCAGAACCACTAACTTGATCATACCAATAGGGTTGCAAATAGAGTTTAGGTTTCCCTAGTGCTGTTACTATTAATACACTAGGCATTATTCATTGTGGTAAAAACAAATGAGAGATAAAGATGGGGAGGAGGATGGAGGAATAGGGAATAGGAGGTGGATAACAGGTTGTTATTAAATAGATTCAAAATAATACTACTAATAGTTATAAAAAGAACAGCAAAAAATAGCTAATATTTATTGAGCATTTAGTGTGTGCCAAGCGCCTGAATTATTTAATTGTATCATGCCAACACTCTATAAAATAGGTGCCATAATTGCTCTCATTTAGGTTCCTTGATTTTGTACATAATGGATGAACCATCTTATTAGAGCTCTCCAGTTTGCTCATCATTTTCCTTTACAATTTCTTCCATAATGCTCCTGAATAAGTTGTATAGTTCCTTCTTCTTCTCAAGCTTTCCATCTTTGGCTTCTATGAACCACATCTCCTCTTTTTCCTCTTAATTCCATTATCCTTTCTTCCTATCATCTTTCTTGCTATTTCTTCTCCACTATTCTTTTTAAAATTTGGTTTCTGCCCTCCACCTTTTCTTTTTTCTCTCAGTTGACTAATTTTCTCTGCTCTCATAGCTCTGCTTACATACCTTGAATTTCCATGTAGATGCTGATGATTCTAAAGTTGGCCTACTGGATGGACATTTCTACTGTATATCTTACATACACTTTGAACTCTGTGCAAAACTGAATTCTTTACTTCCTTTCTAATCTCTTCTTATGTGCACACACGCACACACACTCACTTCTCCACACGAACAAACAATTCTCAGACACCAGTGGGGTGTATAAGAATTCAACTCAATTCTGAAACTGACTAACCACCTGGAGATAAAATTAGATTCCACAGGTAAATAGGGCTCTCAGTTCCATAAGACCATCTTCCACTGCAGACACCATTTAAATTAGAGTTTCCAATTATATCAAAAGATGCTCCCATTGCTTTTATTACTCAAGAAATTGCAAGGATTTGACTGTGAGCCAGGAACTGTGGATAAAGACTGAATATATCTGAGAAATACATTTTGGCCATCTGTATAACCAAACATACAGATTTCTTATAAATCACAATATTGCATTAGGAAATTTATTAGAGCCAGCAGTAGAAACAAAAGCAAAGTCAGAATTTGATTCAGAATTATCTTTATAGTGTAGGGAGGGGAACCATTCCCCCAACTACCCTTCTTTAGTTACTATGGCTAAACTACCGTAATACAATTGACACCAGGCCAGATTAACAGGACCAAAAATAAAAACAACAACAATTTAATATGAGCTCACAGAAGAATCATGAGTGATGTTCAGAAATGGTGAACAAGCCAGGGTTTTATACATTTTAGAGATATAATCAATACATTTTTGAAGAATTGGCAGAACAGCAACAAAAAATGCTCATTAGAAAGTAGCTTAAGCAAGGTTTGGGTATTCATTAGTGAGGAATCTAGACAAAGTTTGGGCTTGGTAAGTAAATTGATAAAGACGAAATAGGGTTTGTTTATACAAGCTCTTCAGTCCTGGATTTCTTAGCCCTGGATATCTTGTGATAAGGCTTTCTTTCTCTCTTAGCCATCCTGGAGCAGGAAGGGCACCTTTTACAGGAGAGATTTACTTCCTGCATTCAAGGAGACAAGGGAGAGTTGGGCATGCCCTGGCAATGGCTGCTTGTCAAGTAACTTTATTTCAAAGTAATCAATACACCATGATGGGATATTTTAGTGTGAACTGTCTTGGGCCCTGACAATAGAATATCCCATCTATTGTAGAACAATCATGTGATATTATAGAGCTAAAACAGTAAAGAGAGCAGCAAACTTCAAAACAAACTGCAGATATATTAAAACAGCGAATACCAAAGCTGAGGTGTAGGATGACATTCTATTTTAGAATCATGTAATTATGGGTTTTGGCAGCATTTTAAAGGGGGTAATCATCTACTTTTTCCCTACCTGTAGGCAGGGCTATATATAGTGGCCCCCAAGCGGAGCAAGTGATGCAGTTCTCTAAAATATGTAGAAAAAAAATACAACTTTTCTTCATACTTGTGGCAATATCAAAATTTTCTGATAACAGAGAATTTTTATTTACTTTACCACTCATCTATATTGTTTTATCTTTATTTTATAGCTGAGGAGAAAGAGGCCCCAAAAGGTTATGATTTGCTCAAAGTTTCATGGTAATATTGTGGCAGAGCCAGAACTAACACCTCAGTCTTTCTGATCTCCAGTCCCTTGTGCCAACTGTACAAGGAGAAGGTGTGACTTTTAGGACCTTCCCCATTTCACTCTCAATGCCCCTTGGTAAATTTTCAATATGGTTCCTGGCTTCCCAGCCAAGGCCTTATCGTTTAGTTCATAGACTGAACCAGTTCTAGCAATGTCCCCATACGTCTGAAATCCCCATCTTTTCCTAGTTGAGGTAGAAAGAATTTTAAGATGGCCTCCAAAAATCCCTGCCCTCAAAATTTACATGTTTTGTGTAAATCCTCCCCAGCAATGGGTGGGACATGTGATAGTCACTCCTGTTAGAGGTTACATTATGCGAAAAATATATGAGGGTGGTTGCCTTTGGTTAAATAGTGATAGAAAATGAACATACCAGTATTACAGGGTTATATTTAGTGAGAAAATGTAATGCTATCTGAATGTATCTCCCTTGATCTCCCTTATTTTCACCTCTAAAATGCTGCATGGTTTCGTCCTCTTCTCCCCTTCCAGGGTAGCAGATGAAACTACCTCTTTCTCTCAAGGTTATCAAAAGTGTCTTTTTCATATTTTCAATTTTCTCTCTCCTCTTAGTCTTTCCACACAAACTACAAACACGTGGGGTCTTCTACCTGACAGAACCTTTCCATGACTCCAACTCTTAAGAACTTTGGTGCTTCTTCCTTTCTCTGTCAGACCTGTTTGTTCCAGATCTACCCTACTGTTCCTAAAGAACACTAAGCTCAGCTGGGCCCAAATCCAGAATCAATAATCCCCAGCAGGTTTCAGATCCTTGCCCATTGAAACCAAGTAAGAATATCACAATAGGGCACCACTGACATTGGTTCCAAGCAGGCCCACAACCAAGCATTTCCTCTCCTTGCTTTATTTCCTTAACCCCTGGCTGCTTCGGCCTTTTAGTAGGGCTACATAATAGAGTCATTCTCTGAGCTTTCAGTTCTTTCTTTCTTCTCTAATCAGCAGGTCTCCCTTCTGACATACTCATTTAAGGGTTTTTTTTTTCTTTCCTTTTTTCAACTTAGAAAGATTGATGTAATGAACTCCAACATTCCCACCACCCAGCTTCAACTATTATCAGCATAAGCCCAAGGTCAGATTATTATTATTTTGTGTGTGACCAAAACACTTAACATTAAATTTACTAGCTTAAACCATTTCTTTTTAAGATTTATTTTTATTGCTTTTTTGAGAGAGAGAGAGGGAGAGGGAGAGAGACTGAGAGAAGGGGGAGGGCCCAGAGCAATCTCCATAGTTGACAGCATTAGTTTTCGTATAGTTTCACTCCACAGGTGGGAGCGGGGCTGCACAGGGCAGGTACCAGGCTGGGAGCCTCTTGCATAGGTCCCAGGCAAGAACTGAACTGGGGGCACTCCCCAGTTCAGCATATGGGTCCACCTGGGCCGGGCCTGGGATTCAACCCTCGGGCTCCAGGGCTGCAAAGCAAGCGCTTAACCCGCTGAGCCGTCCCAGCTTCCCCCTTAAACCATTTTTAAGTGTAAAGGTCAGTAGTGTTAAGTATATTCACATTGTTGTTGAAACTCTATATCCACTAAACAGTAATAATATTGGGTTATTTTTATTAACAAATCTTAGACCTTGTATCATTTGATTCATGAATAGTTTAGTATGTATTTTCAAGGAATAAAGGTCTCTCTCTTTCTCTTCTGGTACAACCACAAAACCCTTATCACACCTACATCAAGGTTTCAACAGGATGACACACTCAAAATAAGATAACTTTAGATGGGTTTAAAGTTTGTTGGCATGCAGTGGTCGGCAAACCACAGGATATGGTGCAGTAACCTAGGGTAAGTGTCTAAGTTGGTACTACTACTTCCAGACCCATAGGGATAAAGTGAGGGATGGTTACCAGAACATGGAGGGAGAAAGAATCTAGAGAGCTGGCTGCTCTGAGAGAAGCAATGTCCTTTGTTGAATAGACACAGCAAGCAAGAGGTGACCTCACGGTGAGGTAGGCAGGGGAATAATACCCTGACATTACTGTCCTCCCTTCCTCGGTTCTCTTGTATTTCTCACTGGCCAAGTCTATCTAATAGCTAAAGAGCATGGGACTTCTGCTGATACAGTTCATATAGGTCTGCCATCTGGAGCAGAAGGCAAGGTAGAGAGTATATCTGGAGTAACAAATGAAAGATATCCAAAAAATAACAATTCTTTTTTTAAAAGATTTATTTTATTGTTTTTGACAGAGAGAGACAGCGAGAAGGGGAGGGCCCAGAGCAGTCTCCATAGTTGTACATCATCAGTTTTCAATAAAATAAATGGGAAGGAATTTTTTTAAGGTTAAAAATGGAACAAAAGCATAAGCAACAAAAAGTAAACCGCACATCATCAAAATTAAAAACTCCTGTGCTTCAGAAGACACTACCATCAAAAAATAAAACAAAGAATGAAGAAAAATTTTGCAAATCATTTATCTGATAAGAAACTTCCATCTATTAATAGTATAAACAACTTTTACGAGTCAACGATAAAAAGAGAAATAATCCAATTTTTAAATGGGCAATTTTTATAGACATTTCTGCAAAGATGTGTAAATGGCCAATACACATATAAAAAGATGTTCAACCTTATTAACCATCAGGGAAATGCAAATCAAAACAACAGTGAGATAGCACTTCACACCTACTAGGATGATTCGAATAAAAAAAGACAGATACTAATAAGTGATGAGGAGGTAGAGAACCTGGAACCCTTGTACACTGCTGGTGAGAATATAAAGTGGTCCAGCCAGTATAGAAGAGTTTGTAAGTCCTCAAAGATTGAACATAGTTACTCTATAACCCAACAATTCCATTCTATATATAGGATATGTATATATACACACACACAGTGTAATATTATTTGACAATAAAAAGAAGGTACTGATGCTTCAATGTGGGTGGATCTTACAAACATACTAAGTGAAAGGAGCCAGTTTGGGCTTGAGGTAAGCCCCATGCCCCAGTGTTCCCTTCCTCTGGGCCATCTACATTTGGCCCTGCATAGACCTTTCCAGTGGAGACAGCCTCATGTCAATCATACTGCATGAATCCATTGATGCTTCAGAAAAGCCCAAGCTTGAAAAAAGGAACCACTCCCTATCTCCCCCAAAATCCCCAAACAGAACACATTCTGCCTGCAGAGCCAGAACTTTATCTGTTATGACACAAAAGCTCTGACCCTTTGTATTGCAGCCTTAGAACCTTGACCTTGGCACAACGATAATCCTTAGTGCTATGTTAAAGGAGAAAAGTTGAACTCAATAAGGGTTATGTGAAACTAATATGACTCTCTTCCTCCCTTTTTTCCTGCCATATTCCTAAGTCTTAGGCTTGAAGGGCTTTAGAACACTGTGTATATTTAATGAGGATGAGGCTTTCCTAACCTAAAACTGACTGTTTTGAGGCTACTCTTGACAAATTGGTCCTGGCTCTTGGTAAGTAGTTTCTTTGCCAGTATTTTCCCATCAACTTGGGCTCTGAATCCCAGTCAATGGCTGGGCCATTGAGATACTTGAGTTGCAACCAGTCTCTACAAAATTTTAACAGGATTAAACATGGAGTTAAAGTCCATCTAACTTTCACTACCGTATATCACAAGAACATCCTGGTGATAATCTAGTCTTCATTTGATGCAGAGAACTGATGTTATCTAGAATTTACACATAGAATGCTAAATTTGTCCTGTTAGTACTTACCATACTTTTACTTGCTTATCTCTTCAACAGACTGTAAACTCTTTGAAGATACAAAGTGTCTCATTTACTATTATTATCTCCAGGGCACAGTTTTAGTTGACTAAATGAAGGCCTGTAACAGGTTAAGATTCTTTCAGTGGCTAATGACAGAAAACCCAACTCAAATTAGCTTAAGCAAAACACACAAACCAAAAACAAACCTCAGCACATTAATAATTCATGTAATTGTAAAGTCCAAGGCTCCAGTAATGTTATAAGGAGCTCATCTCCTCAACATTAACATCCTTGTTTCCAGTGTTTGCTTTCGTCTGCTGTTTGGCTTCTCTCAGACAGGACATCTTTTGATCCACCCATCTCACCCATAGCAAATGTAATTTTTAGTTCTGATTTGGCCCAACTGTCTTGATTTACATGCCTATCTCTAAACTAGTCACAGAAGTTAGGGAAATGTGCTGTTCTGCTTGCCCTGCCTAGGCCATCCATATACTCATCCTTAAAACTGGGAGGGATCAATCCATGGTATGATGGATTGAGATGTGTGTATGTGTGTGTGTGTGTGTGTGTGTGTGCGCGTGCGTGCATGCACAGTTGTGTGGGAAGCATGGATGCTGGTCAGCCAAAGCAAATGCACTCTTACTCCCTTTGTTGAGCTCCATACATTTCTGAGCTTGACCTCCATGGGACATGGGTATCTGCTCACATTGGACTTGTGACTGTCAGCTCTTTCCCAGAGGTGGGGGCCACCATTCTTGCTTGAAGTATGCTCCAGACTCTGCTAATAGCTTCATCCTACAAGTCCTCTTCGTGCTCTAAATGTTCCCAGCAAGCTGCACAGTGCATGCAATGTCCTTCCAGACACTTTGGCAACTAGTGAGTCATGTATACAAAGAACTATTCAAAACAGAATGTGGCCAGTTCTCTTTTAAGAGAGTAGTTAAAAGATGTTTGGAGAGCAGAGATAAAGGCATACAACATCTGGCTGGGAGCTTGAGAGCAGACAACCGATTAATGGACTATCAAGCACTCAGGACAAGCTTAAGTGTAGGATGAATGATAATAAGTGATAATAATAACAGCTAATACATATATAGTACTTACCGTATACCAGGCCCTGTTCTAAGAACTCTATATAAATTAACTTAATGAATCCTTACTACACTCTTTCAAGTAGGTACTATAATTATTTCCATTTTTTGAGTTGAGGTTAAGTAATTTGCCCAAAGTCACACATATAGTAAAGAAGTGGCAAAACAGAATTGGGTTCCTAATCATAAAGGATTGGAAAGACCAGGATACAGTGTTAGCATTGACTTAATAGTTCTTTGAGTATGGTAGCTGTTTCATCTTTTCCAATGGAATGAACCTTCCTGATGGCAGGACCTATTCTAGGTTAATCTCTGTATACTCCAGAACCTATGTGGGACTTATGTAGAAGCTACATGTATATCCTCTTTGAAAAGACTCTTTTCTGGAATGAGCTTTGTTATAAGAAATACATACATGAAGTCTTGCACAGTGGTTAGAGCACTACACAGGAAGTTATGGATCTGATTAAGGCTTCATCTCTGACTCAGTGTGTGACTGAGCAAGTAACTTAATGGCTGCAAGTTACAGATTTCCAACTGCAAGAGAGGAAAACAAGTATCCAATGTACTTCCCAAAGACACATTGATAAAATAATAATAATAAAATAAATGAGTGCACATTAAATTCTTGCAATACTTAAGAGGAAAGGTACAAGAAAACAAGGTATTTTCCTCATTTTCACTATAACTTCTGTAATCAGCAAATATGTAGTAGGAGCCAAATAATCTACACACCATGGGATTACAACAGAATAATTGAACATGATTTCTGCTAGTCCCTACTTAATCAGATTTAATGGGTAAGACCAGTTTGAGTGGTAAACAGATTAAGAATGTCAAAATAGTAATGTATATTAGAGCTCATCTCCTCCAGCATATATAAATAGAAAATGAGATAAAAAAATGGGAGGAAATAAGACTCTGGAAGAATATCACTGTTCTCAAATAAAAGGCCTGGGGTCTGCTCTGGTTTTGAAACCATCTGTTTACCTGAAGCCAGTCGCTGAACGTCTCTCAGCTTCCTTTTCTCCAAAATAGAGATAATTTACTTCAAAAAGCTGTTGTGAATTTTAAGTAAGATCACGTGTGTAAAACTTTAATCCAGTGCCTGACTAAGCACCACAAATCAACTTATTACTGTTACTTCTGTAGGAGAAAGGTCTTTCTGGCTCTTTTTCTATAAGAAAAACTATTCTTTCTTCAGTCAAACCCCATTCACAAGATGGAAACAGGAACCGAAAGAGCTTTCAACTGCTCGGAGATGGGCGCTGCAGGAACACGAACCAAGTCATCCAAGGGGGCAGAGCACAGCCCCCCTCCGCAAGCTCTTCTTCCATTCCTTTCTCTTCCTTTTCGGGAAAGCGCCCTCCCCCACACCCACCCCCGTTCGGTTATCTTATTTTCCTGCTTCGCTAGGTCGCTGGTCCCTCTCTGGCTTCGGTCGTGGAGGCCCAGCGGCAGCAAGGCGGCAAAGGGCTGGAGTCTCGGTCCCTTCACGTCCCATTCTTCCCCTCGGTTCCCGCCCGCGGGCAGCGGCGTTCGGAAGCCCGAGCTCCCGCGGGCCTTGAAGCGCTCGCTGGGGGAGGAGTGGTTTCTTGCTGCGCGCCTCTCAGGAGCATTACGGCAGGGCTCGTTCCCGGCTCCGGCCGCCAGCCCCAGCCTCCCGAGTTCGGAGCTGGGACTGGCGGGGGCCGCGAGGGAGGGAGCGCGAGCTAGGAGGCACGCGCCCGCCGGCCCGCGCCCAGACCGCCGCCGCCGCCTCTGCAGCCATGGCCGAGCGCCGCGCCTTTGCCCAGAAGATCAGCAGGTAAATCTTGGGCGTGGGGCGCGCCACAGCAACCGGAGGAAGAACCAGGGAGTCCTCCCTGGCCGGGCCTGCGAGGCGGGTGGGTGTGGCGACGCGGACGCCGGGATCCAGCGGCCTGGCCCGCGCCTGGGCGGAGGGGCTGGTGGCTGCTGCGGACGCCGCCGAGGCCTCGCGCCGCCCTCGGGCTCCGGTTCTCAGCCCCCGCTGGCAGCCGAGCCTCGCTCATGGACCTAGAGAGCTCTGGGCGCCCGCCTCCCACAGCTCCTCGGCCACTGGGGCCTGGAGTTTGCGGTTGCCTATTGAAAGGCGTGGGGGACCTCCTCTGCCGGCCGACCGGCGCTTCCCAAATTCTTTGTGTCCCCACCCCCGGCGCCGGAGGATCGGCAGCACTGCGCCCCCTCCCTCTCCCCGCCCACTCCCCATTTGCCCCAGTTGCACCCTGGAGGGTGCAGGGGTCCGCCCTCCTCTCCACCCCAACAAAAGGAGAGGCGCGCGGCGGGCTCCCGGTGGGTGGGAGGCCGCCCCTCCTTCGTGCCTCCTCTTTCTGGGAAATCTGACAGGAACCCTCTTTGCACCGAGGGGCCCGTACATGCAGAATATACAACGTGTGGCCAAAATTAAAAGTTGATAGCCGTGCTCTTAACCCTCCGTGTGCAGGTACTGAATGTTTGAACATTTTAGGGTTAAGCTCCATGTTAATACCACGTGAATTTCAGTTGCGCGTGTGTGTTTCTCATAGCCCCGGAGGAAGGTGCATGATAGGCGGTGTGCTTTACACACCGTCCTTTTGACTCGTATTTTAGGAGGCTGGAAATACGGAAAGGTTCAAAGCTGAGGTTTCCCAGACTTTTACCTGTTTGTGGTGTGTTGGTCGTCACCTTTCTTCCCCTTCACAAATAAAAATTGAGTAATGTTGCGGGAGCCTAATTGTAGATATTTTGTGTGTGCGTGAACTATACTAATGTATAAGACACTAGACTTTTTGGTTTCAATAAGGCCCTACTTCTGTGAATTATGATTTCCCAAGAAAAGAAAGCAGCGTTCCAATGTATCTTTTGACAATGGTATTTCTGTGGCTCTGGATCTTTTAGTTTGCTAACGTTTCTTCAAGATTTTTGGGACCTACCAAACACGTTCCTTTCTTAACTTCTCGAACTTGCATAGTGTTAACTTTATTTTGGCTCGTTTTTAATTTAAAACTAGTATCTCTTTGATTTAAGCTTTGTGTTTAACTTTTTTTTTTTTTTTTTGAGCACTAAAGCATATTTTATTTTCTGTGGAAGAGGCAAAACAGTAAGTACTTAAGATCATGGGCTCTAGTGTAAGACTGTGACATGGGTTCAGATCCTTAGTTATTTTCTAACTTAATACCTTGGCCAAATTGTTTAAGCTCTCTTAAGGCCAAGTTTTTTCATCACGAAAATGGGTATAGTAACAGTACACAGCCCATAGACTTGTGAACATTAAATGTCATAAATTTGTGTAGAGTGTTTAACATAGTACATGGCCTATAAAGCTATCATTGAACACTTATAATAATTACGTAGTATGTCCTAGGGAGCTGTGATACCTAATAGGAAATTATTACTTTTTTCTTTCTCTCTTTCGTTCGTTCTTTCTTTCTTTCTTTCTTTCTTTCTTTCTTTCTGTAAAGCAGCTGGGTCTTGTTTTTGAAGGTGATGTCATTTTAAAAAATGTATTACTTGACACACATAATTAGTATTACTTTCTCTTTAGTGGAACCAAAAGTTCATCTCTGAGAACATTGTACTGATCAAGTAAATGCACACTAGGGAGTTAGATATGAAATATATGCAATGTCTGTTCTCTTTTTATGGAGTTTGTCGTCAGATGTGACAGGATAAAACACATAAAGATGATCAGTTTTGAAATAAATTCCCCACAAAATTCAAATTAATACAGATATGTAAAGTTGTAAAATTAAGTAAGGCAATGGAAATGAAAAGACATGCATTTATTGGAAAGATACTCGGGAGGTAGATGGGGCAGTGATTGGTAATTGATTGGATATGTAAGGTAAGGAAAACTGAGGAGTTTGGAATGACATCTAGGTTTCTGACTCGGGCAACCAGGTGTATGATGGAGGCAATCATTGAAGTTAGGGAGTACAGGAGAAATGAGGTGTTTGAAGGTGGGAAATGAGGTGGAATGGAGATGAAGATTCAGTTTTGGACATGCTGAGTTTGAAATTCTTATGGAGCATTCAGAGAGCAATGCCTACTAGGTTGTTGGTATAGGTTTAAGGTGCAGGAGAGAGAGATTGGAATGGAGATCTAGATTTGGGAGTCATCAGCAAGTTGATTCTAATTAAAGCCAGAGGAGTAGGTGAAATAGTCCAGAAGAAATCTACAGACTTAACTTGGAGTGAAGACCAAGGATAGAACTGCTGTAGATGATGAATTATCTGCTCATTGTGAATGAAGAGTACTTTCTTCCTTGTTGCCAAATATGGCTGAATAATACTTCTGAATAAATACTTGTTCTGCTTCTTAGCTTCCTACTAGAGGAAGTGTAATGCAAACTCTGGAGACAAAATGCCTAAGTTTGGCATTCTAGCACTGCCCCTCTTTGAATAAATGTGGGCAAGTTACTTCACCTCACTTCTGCCTCATTTCCAGTTATTGTAAGGATTATATAAGTCACTATCTGTAAAATGCCTAGAATAGTGCTTTTTATATAGTCCAGTACCCAGTAAGTATCAACTATTTTTTATTATTACAGTGTTTGTAATGTGACTTAGGACCTTTTCCTGGAAGTGATAATCCTTTTTATTGTTCATTTATTTGTTTTTTTGACAGAGAGAGAGAGATACAGAGACAGAGAGAAGGGGGAAGGCCCAGAACAGTCTCCATAGTTGCACATCATGGCTTTTCCACATAGTTTCATTCCACAGGTGGGCGCGGGGCTGCACAGGGCAGGAACTGGGCCAGGGTCTCGCCTGGTGAGAACTGAACTGGGAGCACTCCCAGTTCAGCATGTGGGTCCGCACCCGGCCAGGGCCAGGGCCTGGGCCAGGATTTGATCCTCAGTCCCTGTTGCTGTGAAGTGAGCGCTTAACCCACTGAGCCATCCCGGCTTCCTCTGATAATCCTTTTTATTATGTGTCTATATGAAATTTGTTGTTCTGGGAAAATACTGTTACTATTTGAAACTTTTTTTTTTTTAATTAAGAAAAAAAGATTTATAATGCTCAGAAACCTTTACTTTAAAATTATACGGATTTCTGGCTCAGTTATTTCATAATCTTTTTGCATTTAGTGCTGGTTTTTTGAAGCTGTGATTTGGTGGTTTCTCCAATCTCTTTATTCTGTATCAGTGATCATACTACTTAGCTCAATCATAGAAAAGTGGCATGTACATATTGTTCATATCAAGTATTGCCTCTTATCGCCCTACTCTTAGAGGACAAAGCACATGAATTGTTAATCATCCCCAGCATATAATAGGTACAATTTATGGAATGTTGACTCTAAATTGATGATCTAGGATTTTATTTGGATTATTTTGTCCTGTCACTTGATACTCAGTACTAATGATCAATGTTTATGTGTACTTAAAATATTTGTTTTTACTACATTCTTGTCTTAATAAGCCAGAAAGGCAGAAGAACATAGTAAAAAAGAATATAGGCTCTAGGGCACTTTGCACAGGTTGAAATCCTGCCTATTCCACAAAATAGCTTGTATATAATTCTGGGCAGTTGATCTAACCTCTCTGTCTTGGTTTCCTCATCAGTAGAATGGAGATAGAAGCCCCCACAGGGTTAATGTGAGGATTAAATGAATTAGCACACATAAAACATTTAGAATTGTACCTGAAACAACCATTCAAAAAAATGTTAGCTGCTGCTATTATTATTCTCATATTATTTATTATTATTATTTTCATAATCCAGATGAAGAATTGAAACCTGCAGAGCGTGAGTTATTTGCCTAAATTGGGACTCAAATCCTAGTCCTCTGATTTCAGATCTTACATTCTTTTTATTAGACTGTATTTTTCTTTCTGCAACATATTTTCTGGAGTAGTTCCAGATTTTCTAACAGTGCCACAATTAGCATCCTCAAAGTTACCCTTGCTTCTTAGTCCTTCCTTTGTTAATTTGGTATCATTTTGCTGCCTAAGAAGTAGAATTTAGTGAAAGGCTTTCATCAGATCTTTATTTCTGAGGAAAATCTTAACATGAGTAGAATTTCCTGGATATAGCTTATTTATAAACTCAATTGTTTTTAGTCTTGAATCTGTTCATAACTCTGACTGAATAGGTCCAGTCTTTCAATCTGCTGAATCTACTTTGTTTAATTCATTATCACACTCCTGATCAAAGTAAATCTTTTCCAATTAGTATCAACTACTTCAGTGCTACCCATTTTCTCACTTTGGACACATATTCCACTCTGACCTTTTGTTGTACTCATCTCATTAACTCTCAATGCTGAATATCTAACCTCTTTCTTGCTCCCAGCTGCAGACTAGTGTTAGGAGACTAGACCAGTCCAGAGTTGATCTTTTATTAATTAATGTCTTTTCATTAGGTTTACCCCAAATCATTTCTTATTTATCATCTTTGTTTCCGTACCCCATCTTTTAATAAAAAGTTCAAGGCTATCTAACATGAGTTCTTCATTTTAACCTCAGCATATTCCTGTCCCAGTATGTTATTTAACCATCTTTCTTTTGAGCCTGAAAGGTATCTTATCCCTAAAGCTTACTTACCTATTTCATTATATTTGAATCCCATACTTTGCCACCTCCCTCAGAATCTTGATCTCACAATTTTCCCTTTCCTTTCTAGTATCTTCAAGCTATTCATTTTTATGGATGTTTTCCTTAAACTATAAGACATCTTATACCTTTCTCATCATAAAACAAAGAACCATTGAGTCTTCTGGAATTTCTGGTTGGCAACCAGTCATTCCTTTTTCTTTTCTAGTTATATTTCTCACTTGTAATGTGGGATAGTCACGACTGCTTCCTGCTTGTTCTCGCCATCAATCTTTGGGCCATATGGCTATGCTTACTTTACCATAGTATCTTATATGTACTTGAATTATAGAGCTCTGGAAGATTAAGAACCTTTGACTATTTTCTTCATCACTGATTTTATGAGCTACTGCTTGCTTGTTTTTTAAAAATTTCTCATGCTTGTGCCCCTACTCCACTTTCCCCTCAATTTTATACTGCTTTTCAGAGCTTCCTGATGGCTGGTGTAGGTCTTTTTATCTCCATTACTTGGCACAGGGTCTGTGTAAACTGGATATATAAGAAGTGTTTGAATGAATGCCATCCTGCCACCTTGGAGCTTCTTTCATTACCTCCCTTCCAGATGACCACAAAAGGATCATAACTGATCTAGTCTCTCTCAACTCTAATTCAAATGTGTTGCTAACTAAGGAAGTCTCTAAAATATAGCTTTTATAATGGCATTCTTTTGTTCAAGAATAGATAGTGGCTTCCTACAGTGTTAAATCCAGACTTTTTCTTGCATTTTAGAGTCACTTATAATCTGTTCCCTTTTGTTTTCTTATTCTCTAGCTTGCATTTTGGACCATTTCAGTCTCATGTTTTCACTGCACCCCCACAAATGCTTTGCTCATGTTCATCTCTATAACTCTCCTGTTTTTTTCTTTGTGGTATGACCTTCTTCTTTTTCACATTTTACCCTTTTCCTTCAGATTCTCATTCACTGTCCTTACTTTTGCCATAAGCATTTCCTTACTTTTCTTTTTTTGAAGATTTTTATTTTTTATTGTTTGAGAGAAGGTGGGGGAGTAGGGGCAGAGCAGTCTTGATAGTTGTACATTATTAGTTGTGACCTATAATAGTTTCATTCCATACAGGTGGATATGGGGCTGCACGGGGGCCCCTCGTGGAAAGCAGGAACCTTTGCCACCAACCTGGTGGTTACCAGTTGTGTTGTAGTGCACCATATTGGTTTGCATGGGCCCAGGGCCTGATTCAATCCCTGGACCTCATGGTTGCAAGGCAAGTGCTCAACCTGCTGAGCTATCCCGACATCCCTCTTTTTTTTTTTAACCCACCTATGAATGAATCTCTAGGCAATAAAATTTTTTCATTCATTTGAATCTAATCATACTGTGTGTTTGTATGCTTTCCTGTCTTGCTTCTTTTGCTCAAAATTATACCTATATCTATGAGATTCATTCATGATGTTCTGAGTAGTTGAAGTTCATTCACTTTCATTGCTTTGTATTATTTCACTGTATAAATATACTACAATTTTCCATTCTGCAGTAATAGCTGGACATTTGGATTGTTTCCAGTTTTTTATTATTAGAAACAATAATCCTAGGAACATTCGTATACTTATCAAGGGGAACCCCCACAAAATGCAATTTACTTATAAAATATTGTGTATTTATTTTTACATGTTTAAACTTTAGTCACCTTCAAAGTACTCTCCATTTGATGGAATATACCTATCAATATGCTTTTTCTACCACTCAAAACAGGTTTGAACTCATTGATTTTGATGCCTTTTAGTTCTACTGTTTTTTTGTTTCACTTCTTCCACATTGGCAAAACATTTCCCTTTGAGGACTTTTTTCATCCAGGGAAACAAAAAAAGAATCACTTGGGGTAAGATCTTAAATAGGGAAGGTGGAGCATGAGTAAGGTGACCAGATTTTAACATTGGTAAAGCGGGACACCATTGACCGGGGGAGAGGGGGTTCTTGATTAAAAATTTGGTCTATCTCCCACCGTTCCCTAGCTTGTCGTGCATTCTTTCCAAAAATCGGGACTTTTTAAAAACGCCACGGGGTGCGGGACAAATTGTTAAAAATTGGGACTGTCCCGCCAAAAGTTGGATGTCTCGTCACCTTAAGCATGAGGGTCATGCTGTTTTTTGGTCAAAAACCTCTGAACACTCAGTGTGGTGTGGGCAGGTGCATTGTCATGGTGGAAGAACCAGTCATCTGTTTGTCACAACTTGGGACATTTCTTCTGCAAATCATGACACAACCTTCTCAAAACTTCCATATAAAAACTTTTGTTGACCTTTGACCTGGAGGAACAAATTCCAAATGCACAATCCCTCTCACATCAAAGAAAGATAATTTCATTTATTTTTAAAGATTTTTTATTGTTTGGGAAAAGGTGTGAGAGAGAGAAGCGGGGAGGGCACAGAACAGTCTCCATAGTAGTACATCATTAGGTGTGACATGGTTTTATTGCACACAGGTGGATATGTGACCCTACAGGGTGAGAAATGAACCAGGGGCCTCCTGTATGGGAGGCAGGAACCTTCACTGCTGAGCCATCACGGCTGTTACCAGTAGTGCTGCTGTTCAGCATGTGAGATTTCACAAGTTGGGCCGGGAAATGAACCCTGGACCACACAATTGCAAGGCAAGCACTCAACTGCTGAGACATCTCAGCATCCCCCAGTTATGTTGTGGGGGCCTCCCTTGTATATTCTTCTACACACGTGCATGAGTTTCTCTGGGATATACTCAGGTGGTGACTTGTTGGGTCTTACATATTTTATTGCTTGTCATAGCAGTTTTGTTTGTCATCAAGTTTATTAGGCAATGCCAAACTGTTTGCTAAGATAGTTATAGAAATTTACAGTCCTATAACACTATTGCTTTATATAGTCGCATCACTTGGTATTGCCAGCATTTTCATTTTTGCCAATCTGGTGGGTGATGAGGCTATCTTATTGTAAAAGTTTTAATTTGTATTTACTTGATTACTAATGAGATTGAGCTCTATTTTGTATGTTTATTGACCATTTGAATACCCTTTTGTCAATTGCCTATTTACATCTTTTGCCATTCTTTTCCTTTGCTTTTTCCCTTTGGATTGTATTTCTTATTGATTTGTGTGAGTACTTCATATACATTCACTGTGTTAGTCATTTATTCTATGTGTACAAATATCTTCTCTGTTTTTAATCCTTTTTATGGAGTCCTTTTAATACTATATTCTGAGTTTTAATGTAATTTATCAGTCTTTAAATGGTTAGTACTTTTTGGGTCTATTTTATTACCCTGAGATCCTTAAGATAGTCATCTGTATTGTCATAAACTTTGTAGTTGCCTCCTTTGTATATAGGCTTGTATTCTACCTGGATTTGATATCTGTATGGTATGACATTTAATTTTTTTTCAGTGCAGATTATCCTTTCTCCATTGATCTGCCCTGCCATCTAGTCTATAGTATATCGTGTCCTTACTTATGGTTCTTCCTTCTGTACTATTTTGTTCCTTTGGTCTGGTTATATACATCTTTACACCAATTATACATGATCTTAATTCTAATAAGCCTTGAAATTTGGTAGAATAACTCTTACCACCCTTTAAAAAGTAGGTAGCTTTGAATTTTCATGTATATTTTAGGGAAAACTCCCCAAATCCTATTAGAATTTGATTGGGATTGCATTGATTCTATTAATTTGTGGGAGAAATGACGTCTTCATATTTCCAATCTGTGACTATGGTGTCTTTCTCTATTTGGGTGTTCTATATATCATACAATGAAATTTTATAATTTTCTCTGTAAGATTCTTACATATTTTTAGTTACTGTAGATTTATTTCTCAGTGTATAACAATTTTATATCCAGCTATATACCTTGTTAAACTCTTCATGTTAATTCCAAAAATGTTATCTGTGGATTCATTTATATTTTCTGTGTAGAAAACCATATCATCTAGAAATCATTAATTTTTGTTTCTTCCTTTCCAAACCTTATAATGATTTTTTTTTTCTTTTTCTGTCTTGTTCTGCAGGCTGTTAACCTTGCATTACTGTGCAGGTTATTATCATTGTATTAATATTGAGCATCCTCATTTTGTTTATGATCTCAAAGGGAAAGCTTTCTATGTTTCACATAACGTGAAGGCTGCTGGTTGCTGTAGTTTTTATAGTCGGGGTTCCCTAGAACAGGGGTTTCCAACTCCTGGGCCACAGACTTACTGATCTGGCCTGCTAGGAGCCAGACCAAACAGCAGGAGGCGAGTGGTGGGTGAGCGAGCGAAGCTGCATCTGTATTTATAGCTACTCTCCACTGCTTGCTAATATTACCGCCTGAGCTCCTACACCTTCTGTCCGATCGATCAACAGTGGCATTAAATTAGTTGTATAATTATTTCATTATATGTTACAGTGTGATAATACAATAGAAATAAGGTGCACAATAAATGTAATGCTCTTGAATCATCCTGAAATCCCCCCGCGACCCCACCCTATTCTTAGAAAAATGTCTTCCACAAAACCAGTCCCCTGGTGCCAAAAAGGTTAGGGACTGCTGTCCTAGAAAACAAGAGACAGTGTTTAAGAGTTGAGGCTCTATCTGGGAGGCATAATCCCAGGCATCAAAAGAGAAAAGGGAAATGAGACATAGAAGCAAGGGAACCAATATAAGGTGATACATTATCTCTTAGGTTACTGCTATTCAAAGATCTGGCGAGAGATTGTTGGCAGGGATGCTTGTTTGGCCACACACTGTATCTTTTTATAGAGGAACAGCCCTCCGATCGGTAAGATGTAGGTCTGGGAGAAGAAGAAATTTACCTACCTGATTTTCTCCTGCATTCATTCTATTTTCCATTAGTCAGTTCAGTCTTCTCAGAGAGTTACTGACTCCCCTTCACGTCTGGTTGCATCATTTGGACCCCTTTGTCAACCACTCTTGATTTCTCATACTTTTCAGTGTCATTTTACAGAGGAGACTTTTTGGTTGCAAGTGACAGAAACTCAAATCAGATTAATTTGCACACAAAGAAGTGTTGATTTCACATAACCCAGTACATCTGGTCCAGAGAGAGATACAGATGATGTCAGCAGGCCTCTTATCTTCATGTCTTGAATAGATTTTCCACTGAATGGTTACAATGAGAGTTGGCAGCCCCAGGCTTAAATCCTGCCAGTTTAGTTCTGGCAGAAAAGATCCAGGAACCCAGTGATTGGTCTGGCTTGGGTCACTGACCTTCTTTGAACCAATTACTGTGTTTAGGAATGTAGGGTCTTTGGCTGATCCTGGGTCATATGTCCTTTTGTATGGCTTGAAGGAGAGAGGTGATAGTGTCATCCCCAACCCAATCTCAAGGAATGAGTTCCTTATGAAAAAGAAGGGGTAAATAACCAAAAAAAAGAGGGTAAGAAAAGAGGGTCACAACAAAAGAATGGGTATTCTTTAAAATTAATCATTTTAAGCATTGTTTAGCATCACTGCAATTATTTAAATAAGAGTATGTGACTATTTGGTTAGCTGTGCTCTGTGCGTAAATTTAAATGTACCGGTAACTGGTGAAATGATGCCAGCCATAGACCTGTTCCTTCACTTTAAGTTTAACTTTGGCCTTGATGCCAACTCATAGTCCTCACAAGCAGTTGTGCTTGTTTTTTTTTGTTTTCTGTTTGTTTATTTTTGCTTTCATATGCTTTCTGCATCGGCACTCTTGCATCATCATGAACTCCTTTACTCATATAAGCCATTTAATGATTTTCATAAATTTTCCTAAAGATGCAGGGATTGTTGTAAGCGCAAGGTGACCAGATTTTAACATTGGTAAAGCGGGACACCATTGACCGGGGGGTGGGGGTGGGGAGGGGGTTCTTGATTAAAAATTTGGTCTATCTCCCACCGTTCCCTAGCTTGTGCATTCTTTCCAAAAATCGGGACTTTTTAAAAACGCCACGGGACGCGTGACAAATTGTTAAAAATTGGGACTGTCCCGCCAAAAGTGGGATGGATGTCTGGTCACCCTATTTTAAGGGGGACTCAGGGTGCAAAATGTTCTTAGTGACTCCACTTGAGCTTCCACGCTTTTTCCTGTTACCATCATTCTTACTCTGACTGTTCTTTCTCCTATCATCACAGAATAGTTCCAACCATACCCAGGCTCTTTTTAAAAGAACAAAACAAAATTTCATTGACTTACATTTTATATATCATAAAATTAACTTAACTGTACCATGCAACCAACAACTGCAATCCAGTTTAAGAGCATTTCTATCACCCCCCACAATTCCTTGTGACAGTTTATAGTCACTTATTAGTCTCACCCCAACCGCCAGGCAACCACTAATGTATTTTCTGTTTATCTCTCTCTAGATTTGCCTTTTCTAAATATTTCATATAGATAAAGTCATATAATGTATGTTCTTTTGTGTCTGGCTTCTTTCACTTAGCATAATGTTTTCATGATTCATCCATGTTGTAATGTATATTAGTACTTTACTCCTTTTTATGGCTGAATAGTATATATATATTTTATATATTACACACACACACACACACACACACACACACACACACACACACACACACACACACACACACACACACTCTCTCTCTCTCTCTCTCTCTCTCTCTCTCTCTCTCTCTCTCTCTCTCTCTCTCTCTCTCTCTCTCTCTCTCACATACTGTTTATCCATCCACCAATTGACAGACATGTAGGTTGTTTTTACCTTTTGGCTATTGTGAACAGGGCTGCTGTGAACAGTTATGTACTGCTTTTGTTTGAACACCTGTTTTCAGTTGTTAGGGGTATATTCCTAGGAGTGGAATTGCTGGGTCATCTGATAATTTTGTGTTTCGTTTTCTGAGGAACAAACTGCCCCACAGTAACTATACTGTTTTACATTCCTGCCAGCGATGTATGAGGGTTATAATTTCTCCACATCCTTGCTAACACTTGTTATTATCCTCTTTTTTAATTTTATAGATATCTAATGAGTGTGAAGTGGGCTTCTCACTGTGATTTTGTTTTGAATTTCCCTTGATTAGTGATGTTTTTCTTGTGCTTTTGGCTACTCATATATCTTCTTTGGTGAAATACCTATTGAAATTATTTGTTCAGTTTTAAATTAGGTTATTTATCTTGTTTTTGATAAGAGTTTATCATATGTTCTGGAAACAAGTTCTTTATTAGGTATATGATTTATAAATTTTTTTTCCCTGTCTGGTTTGTGTTCTCATTTTCTTAATGGTGAATTTTAAAGCACATTTTAATTTTGATGGAGTCCAATTCATCTATTTCTTTTTCTTTTGTGGATAATGATTTTGGTCCATTTTGTGTTAATTTTTGTGCATGGTGTGAGTTGAAGGTATACATTCATTTTTTTACATGGGAACGTTCAGTTGTTGCAACACTGTTGAAATGACTGTCCTGTCTCATTGCATTGCCTTGGTACATTTGTCAAAAATCAGGTGACTGTAAATGTAAGAGTTTATGTCTTGACGCACAATCTGTTTCATCGATCTGTGTGTCTGTCCTTATATCAATCAGTACCACATTGTTTTGATTACTGTAGCTCTATAATAAATTTTGAAATCTGAAAGTGTAAGTCCTCAACTTTTCACTTTGTTTGAAAATTGTTTTTTTTTTTTTAATTTTAGATTGTTTTTTTGCATTTCCATGAACATTTTAGGACCCATACTGTAAATTTGTCAATTTCTGCAAAATCCTTTTGAGATTTTGATAGGGATTATGTTGAATATATAGATAACTTTGTGGAGAGTTGCCATCTGAACAATATTGAGGCATCAGGTCTATGAACACAGACTGTCTATTTAGATGTTATATGCTTTCTCAGCAAAGTTAAAAGTTTTCAGTGTAAGTCTTGTGCTTATTTTGTTTTTGTTTTGAATTTATTTCTGAGTATCTTAAAGTTTCTGTTATCATGAATGGCTTTAAAATTTATTTTTGGTTTATTGCTACTATATAGAAATACAACTGAATTTTGAATGTTGAACTTGCTAAATTCATTTATTAGTTTTATTAGTTTTTTTGTTTTGTTTTTTTGTTTTGTGGTCTCAGGATTTTCTGCATGTAGGATCATGTTTGTGAGTGAAGGTAGCTTTATTTCTTCCTTTACAATCTGATGCCTTTAATTTCTTTTGTTCATTTCTTCCTTTTTCTTTTGGACCTGCTAGAACCTGCAGTACAATATTGAATAGAAGTAGTGAGAGCAGACATCCTTGCTTTCTTTCCATTTTAAAGAAGAAAGAAAGCATTTAGACTTTCAGCATTAAGTATGCTGTTGCTTGTAGACAGACGCTGTAGGAAGGGGAAGGAGAGGACAAAAATTCGAGAAGTATTTAAGAGTTCAAATGAACAAGACTTAGCAATTTAGTGCGCACTGTGTACACTAGGTTATAATTTGTACATTTGTGGGTAAGAAGATTCTGGCTTTATTTTTATAAAGTAGGATGGAATTGAAGATACATTTATCTCCTTTTGGAAGGATTGACTTTTTACAGTATAGCCCCCACCCCCGTTTTCTTTTTAGTTGTCAAGTTTAGATGTGTTAATTTTTCTAAATGTTAAATTTTAAAATTCTTTTTCTCTGTAGTTATAATTTAATATGTTCCATGAATTAGGGAGCTATATTATTATCATGTTTTAGTTGAAGAAATTTAGATATAGTGAAATACTGTCTTTCAGAGTGATGGAGACATCTAAGTCTCTTTAGTACAGTGCTTTCTAAATCTTTGATTTAAATGTTGTCCCAAAATAATGTCAGATGGGATACATGAGTCATCTGATGCCTTTTCTTTTAATCTTTCCCCAAAATGTGCTGTCTTATATGTTACAGCGTATTATATAGAAGGACTGTTTCTGTTCTTTGATTTAACAAATCAACCTGTATGAGCTTTCATTTTCTTGAGCCTTTAATAGTTACTATGGTCCACTCTGGATCTAAACTCATAAACAATTTAACACAGGCTAACTTACAAGTGACACAAAGGCAGTGACTCAGATGGGAGTTTCCGTTAGCCACCCATGAAAGATAGAAAACATAACAGTGACGATAGTCATTATAGTGTTCCTATTAGTATGTTAGTATACTTGTATATACGAGGGCTGTCTAAAAAGTATGCAGCCATGGAATATGAAAAATAGAGGCATTTATGGCTGGGTTTTTTTTTTTCTAGACAGCCCTTGTACACTAGACATTTTCAGTAGTATATTTAACTGACCTCGAATGCTAGATTTTAAAGAATAGAGAAATCATTAATATGAACTATAACTAGAATCATTTACCTTTAGAAACATGCTTCCATGGAAAGAAGCTTTATGGATCTGAATTCAAACCCTGATTCTACCTTTTATAAGCTTGGAAAAGTTATTTATTTTTGAAGTTCATCTAAAAATATCTTTTTCTGATTATAAAATAATATATAGTACTACAGAAAATTTGGAAATCCCAAAGGTCCAAAAAAGAAAATAGAAATCACTCATAATTTTTGATTTAGATAAAAATCTGCCATCATGGAGCTTACATTCCATTGGTGATCTTTGCAAAAATGAGAAATAACCTAAATGTCTACTAATAGAGACTGGCTTAATAAATTCCCGTTTATCTACGTCATGGGTTCTATAACAGATAAAAAGAAGAGGAGTAATTAAGAGTGGGGGCTCTTAAATTGAGATTTTGATGTTATTTCTTATTGTTTATGACTTTAACATCTTGAAACTTCAATATCCTAATATAGTGCCTACTTCATGCTGAACTGGGTGGCCTCCTGTGTGGAACAAAACCATGTCAAAAACTGATGATGTACAACTAGGGAGACTGCTCTGGGCCCTCCTCCCCCTTCTCTCTGTCTCTATCAAAAACAATAAATCTTAAAAAAAAAAAAAAGAATGGAATTGGGAAGAAAAATAAAATATTCCAAATATAAAACTATTTACTCAAATTGCTGATATAAATGCTTTAGTTTGGGGAAGACTATGCTCAAATTCTACGCCTCTTTGTGTTTTGAAACAAGTGCTAAGTGATGATGTTTTTGAAATAACCATAGAAACAAATAGATCATGCAAGTCAAAAGATAAAGGACCAGAACTTGAAAAAGGATGAGGAGTAGTTTCCAGTAACAAGTGATGAAATGAAAGCATACCTTTTCTTATGTATCATAATGTCACAAGGACAAAAATCTGTAATAGATATGTACTGGTCAAAAAGCAATATTAGAGACAGTGATATTTTCAAAAACTGTGTCTTACAATGTTTCTTGGTTATATCACAGTTTTTTGTTTTGTTTTTTTACTTTATGGATAATGAAACTGTATGTAAAAACAGAATATGAAAAATGCAAAATATAGTCAGCTATTTGAATAATAAGTTTGAATAATTATACACTCTGGATGAAGATGTCTCTCTAGATAAGTCACTGATGAAATTCAAAGGACAGCTGGGGTACGTGCAATTTATAGCTACCAAACGTGCCAGGTTTGGAATCAAAATTTATAAGTTATGTGAATACAGTACTGGATAGTGCACCTGTGATGGTAAGTTGAAAAATAGAGATGCTGGGATGGCTCAAGGGGTTGAGCACTCGCATTGCAGCCCTGGGGTCTGAGGATCGAGTCCCAGTCCTGGCTCCTGCCGGTGGGGACCCATATGCTGAACTGGGCTGTGCTTTCCACCCCAGTTCAGTTCTTCCTGGGTTTGGCTCCCACCCTGGGTGTGCCTCCCATGTGGGAGGCCCCCAGCCCAATTCCTGCCCTGCGCAGCCTCTCACCCACCTGTGGAATGGAAGTATGTTGAAAACTAATGGTGTACACTATGGAGACTGCTCTGGGCTCTCCCCTTCTCTCTTATCTCTGTCAAAAACAATAAAAATAAATCTTTAAAAAAAAAAGGAGAATAAATAGTGTTTTTTGCTCACATCGAATTTTACTTAATTCGTATAGTAAGAGGTTAAGGTATTGTTCAGTTGTCATGATAGGAGAGGGCCACCAGACAGAGATAAAGAATATACATTTTCTTTAATGGCAGAAATTAACTTGATTTGGAATATTTATATAAAATAAGAGACAGCATGGCATACTCCAGTCAGAAGTGGAGTTTCCTTGACCTCCGTAATTTCTCAAGGTTGCAAAGGTGTCTCTGAAGAATGAGAAAGTACCAGGCCTGCAGAAGCCAAATTCTTGATTTTTCACTGTACCTTTTTTCTTCCCACCAAGTTTCACATTTGAGGGATGCATTACTACTGTTCCAGAAAAACCAACTATACAATTTCTGTGCTTCTTTTAAAGAGAATATTTACAAACTGGGCTTACCTGCTGTTGAAATCAAACTCTGTGTCAGCAAGGTAAGATTCTTATTCCATGGGAGAAATAGTCTGCTGCCTGTCTGAACTAACCTGCTAGAAACTCCATTTCTCTGAATGTATATGGATAAACACAGAGTGCTTTCAAAGCACAGAGTACCTGACTGAAACAACAGAAATCATCAGGGAGGGAGGGCTATATAGACTCTGTGATACACCCCTTGAAGGGTATTTGCCCCGTTTATAACTTCATTTCATATTTAATTTGCTAGTTTTCCCCATTAAGGCAGAGTAATAATAACTGAGTTTTAAGCTAAATTACAGACATTATTTACATCTATAAAATATAAGGACATTTTCCTGCATTACTATAATATTGTTTTCACACATTAAAGAAACAATAATTCTCAATCTTGTCTGTGTTCAAATTTGTCATTATCCCCAGAAATGTTTTTTATAGCTGGCTTGTTCACACCAGGGCCCAAGAACCATTTGATGTAACAGGTGTCCCAAAATTCACGCAAGATTTGAATTTTGTGTCATTTGTGCGGTAAAGTGTTGCCAATGAAAAAAAAAAGACAGTGTGACTGCTGACAGTTCAGGGTTATTAAAAATGGAGTGCTACACAAAAGAACAATGCATTTTCACTGTTGAGTAATATTTTAAAAATAATGAAGGTTTGGCAGCTACAGTTTGCATGCCATACAAGCCCGAGAAACAATTCAGTTGCTGCGTGAGTCATTTCCTGGTCGTGTAATTTCCCGTTTTGGTGATCAGAATTGGCCCCCCAGATCATGTGATTTAACACCGTTGGACATTTTTCTTTGGGGTTTTTTGAAGTCTAAGGTTTATGCCAACAAGCCCACGACCATGCACGTCTTGGAGGAGGAAATTGAGCACTGTATCAATGAAATTCAGCCACATTTATGCAAAACGGTCATGGAAAATTTCAACAAGAATGCATGTGTGCCAGCAAAGCTGTGGAGGCCATTTGCCCAATATGCTATTCCATACATAACCCTATATTATATACTTTATGAATCAATAAAAAATTTACAATTTTTAATTATAAACCTGTGTTTTCTATCAAAATTACTTCTTGCGTGAATTTTGGGACACCTGTTATTTCTTTATATCTAAGACTTCTTTTTTTTTCCCCTTCCCCCACCCTCCCTTCTTCCCTCTTTTCTTTCCTTCTCTCCCCCACCCCCACTCTCTCACTCTCACTCTCTCACATTGACTTGTTAAAGAGACTTGACATATAACTTGATTGCCTCCCTTGGTATTAACTTATTACACTGTTGTCTGTATTTTCTGTAAATTGAATGTTAGATGTGCAGATTTGATTCAGTTCAGGTTAAACATTTTTGGCACACTTAGTAGGTGATACAATGTTGAATTAATTTAACCTATTATTTTCTTTATTTTGCACCTCTTTATATCAAGAGTGTTCAACCTTTTGGCTTCCCTGTGCCACACTGGAAGAATTGTCTTGGGCGACGCATAAATACACTAATGATAAATAGCTGATGAGCTAAAAAAACAAAATCTCATAATGTTTTAAGAAAGTTTATGGATTTGTGTTGGGCCACATTCAAAGCCGTCCTGGGCCTCATGTGGCCATTGGGACACAGGTTGGACAAGCTTGCTTTATACCAATGGGAGAACTCTGGTTCAACCCCGCAAATCACCACTCTTCAACTTGGATTGTCAGAGAACTGGAGAATCAGCTGTTTTTGTCCTTATTCTTTTGGGAAAAATGTTTATTATTTTACTAAATTTGCTGGGGTGACATTGGTTAGTAAGATTTAAAAGGTTTCAAGTGTACAGTTCTATAATACATTATCTATGTGTTGCATAGTGTGCTCACCACTCAGAGTTAGTTCTTCTATCACCATATATTTGATGACATTCTCCCCCCTTTGCCCCTCCAGCCCTTTTTTGCCTTGTCTTTTATTCTGTGGTATATTCTCGTACTCTTTACTTCTTCCCTGACTACTTCTCGCTGAGATATAAACAGTGACAGTTCTAAGACATCTTGTTCTCTAATTTGACATACTACATTGTAGCTATTTTTTGGGACCTTATAGAAGGAGCTCAGCTAAATTAAATTCTTCGTTTAGTTTAAGCTCTCCTTACTCACCTGTACTCATACTTTTCTTCAGGCCCCATGAAGACTTGAAATAAGAGAGGCTCAGATGGCCAATCATCCTTTGGTCATACTGGAAATCATGATTGGATGGTGCATCTGAAAGTAGGAAGAGGTTAGATGAAAGGTTAAATGCAACATAATTTTCCTGCAGGATCTGGGTCCTTTAGTGGTTATTTCCAGCATCCTATGGTGAATGACCTTAGCAAATGCTTGCTTTTGTAAAACCTCTAGGGCACGTTGACATAGTGAGAGCTGGTAGAAATGAAGAGAGTTGATAAAGAGAGAAATAAGTCAAATATTGGATCATGTTCTTTTGGGAGAGGAAGAAAATATTCTCTTATAATTTAGAAGCATAAGTGTTATAATTATGGGACTTTTGACCTACTCTTCTTTCCACTTTGCAGTTGATATTAATAGCTTATGAGAAGTAAAAAATACTTCCTTATATTATTTTGCCTCTATATAAAAGCCATCATTAGGTGTAGGAAAAAGTTATCAGAAAAAGCAATCTATGATTATCTTAGGAACTATACTTAGTACATTTCTTGTCTTGCATACTTTGGACCATAGTATGGTTAAAAGATAACTATTTTTCTTTAGGAAAATTTTCTCACTGCCATTTAGTAAAATCATTTCATGTAGAGCAACCTAGTCCAACCTGCGGCCCAAGGGCTGCATGCCATCCAGGACAGCTTTGCAGCCCAACACAAATTCATAAACTTTCTTAAAACACTGAGATTTTTTTTTTACAATTTTTTAAAGCTCATCACTATTGTTAATGCTTCTGTATTTTATGTGTGGCTCAAGACAGTTCTTCCAATATGTCCCAGGGAAGCCAAAAGGTTGGACACCCCTGATACAGAGGATCTCAGTGTGAATATATCCCTTGTTTGGGTTGCTAATATTTTTGCTGTTATAGCTCAGTTTGGAAATGGTTCTTATTTTCAGTTATTACTGATTTTCTTTTTGGGGGATATTATGTCATGTAGAAATAAGACATATTTGTAACATGAGGATTATCTTTTGTATGTCTGTTATTAAAAGATCGTCTGCTTTTGAAATAGTCATTTCATTTATTTTTAGTTTCGCTTTTTAACATTTGGTGTGATGATTAACTGACAGGTTTTTCTTTCTTAGCTGTATGTGATGGAATGGCACCTCTTAACAATTAATGGCATCATGAATTTGATGACATACGGTAGTTTACAACTCACATTACTCATGGGTTAGCCCCAGAAACATTGAGGTAGTGCTGAGGTTGGTAAATTCAATTGAGTAGCATCAAGGAAAATATAGAACATTAGTTATTGTTTCTCTTTTTAAAGGCTTTTTCATATTCTCATCTCAGTCTTGACAAAAGGATTAGGAGATTATATGGCCTTTAAACTAAACATAATAATGAACACTCACAATAAACTAGGTTCCATTAAAAGGCCTAAAGGGTGCCCTGAACTGAAATGAATGTTTCTATCTTTTCACATCCAGAAGCTTTATAGAATTTGCCCTTTCCTCTCTCCTCAACTTATATTTTCTTGTTCAAAGATTTCTTGCTTCTCAGTTTTCATCTTTAACCTCTAATTATTTTCTTCGTGCTCTTCTCTTCCTCCCTTGTCTGTTCTGAGTTATTAGCTTTATTTATTTACTTATTTTTTAAAATTAATAGAGTGTTTTGAGAGCAGTTTGTTTTAAAGATTTATTTTATTGTTTTTGACAGACAGAGAGAAAGGGGAGGGCCCAGAGCAGTCTCCATAGTTGTCCATCATCAGTTTTCGACATGGTTTTTTCCACAGGTGGGTGGGGGCTGAGCAGAGTGGGAACTGGGCTAGGGGCCTCTTGCATGGGAAGCACACCCCAGTTCAGCATATGGGTACACAAGGGCCAGGGCCGGGATTTGATCCTCAGTCCCCAGGGCTGCAAATTGAGGGCTTAACTGGCTGAGACATCCCTGCTTCCCCTGAGAGCAGTTTTAGGTTTACAGAAAAATGAGTAGAAAAGTACAGAGTTCTCATATATACTCCCCTACCAAATTTCTATTATTAATCTCTTCCATTAGTGTAGTACATGTGTTGTAACTGATGACTCAATATCGATACATTATTATAAACTAAGTCCATAGGTTACAATATTGACATATTAACTAAATCCATAGATTACATTAGGTTTACTCTTTGTGTTGTATATTCTATAGGTGTTGACAAGTGTATAATGAGATGCATCCACCATTATAGTTTCACTGCCCTAAAAATTCCCTGTTTACTACTTATTTATCCCTTTCTTTTTCTACCCTCTGTAACCCTAGTCTTTTTTATTGTAGCCTTATGTTTGTTTGTTTTTTAAATTGTAGCCTTATCTTGAGCCTTAAAGAGTGATAATTCTTTTTACCTTTGTATCAAAAATTTCTAATTGAGTAGGTAACATTTTCAGATGGGCTTTTTTCACTTAGTGGTATTCTTTTAAGGTCCTACCGTGTCTTTGTATGGCTTGATAGCACATTTCTTTTTATTACTGAATAAGATTTCTTTCTATAGATGTACCACAGTTTGTTTATCCATGTACCTATTGAAGGGCATCTTGGTTACTTCCAAATTTTGGCAATTAGAAATAAAAATTGCTTTTTTAGACTTTTATAAAATACAAATATGACCTAAAGTACCTCACATTACTCCTAAGAAAGAATTGAGCTAATTCATTGTCTTAAGCCTTAAAGAATAGCTCTTTTACCTTTGTATCAGAAATTTCTGATTGAGTAGTTGGCTCATAACAATGCTTAATAGATGTGTGTGGAATGAATGAATATGAAAATAAGCAAGGAATTGTGGAAAAGAAGAAGGAGAAAAGATTACATAAAAAATCTGGATACTTTTTAGGAAATGGGGTTATTTAGAAATTCAGCTGGAAATTCTAATGAAGACCAAGATCTTCAGTGCTCTGAATTCAGTATCATCAAGCTGGCTCAGAAACTAGGCCATGAGGCCCATTTCACTTTTATATGTGATGGAATGAATGATAGAAAGAAAATGGGGTTTATTTTTGGAAAAGAGTAGAAAGAGCAGAAGGCAAGTTTTATAAAATAGGAAAGTGGCCAGTTGATGATCGCAGGTTAGACTAGATGTTGGATATTGACATTAGGAAAATAATGGTACAAAATGTGGATAGTGGTCTTTATTTGCTATTCTTGGATTATATTTTCTACTTAATAGAAAATATTAATAATAATATTAATAATGACAATATTAATAATGTCAGGATGGTATTTGGTTACTGAATTTAGGGATCACTGAATGTTTTGGTTTATAGTTTGTGGAGTCTTTTTTTTTTTTGAACTGAACTGGGATCCTCACCGCATTCGGGAAGCACACCCCAGTTCAGCATGTGGGTCTGCCTGGGCCGGAGCTGGGATTCGATCCTCGGTCCTTGGGGCTTCAAAGCGAGCACTTAACCCGCTGAGCCATCCCTGCTTTCCCAGTTTGTGTAGTCTTAAGGAATGTAAAGATTAATGAGCTATAAAGTCATTTGATTATCTTAAATATTATTTTTATTTATTTATTTTTATTGTTTTAATTGTTAAATTTATTGGGGTGACATTGGTTGGCAAAAATTACATAGGTTCCAGGTGTATACTTCTACATTATGTTGTCCATGCATTACATTGTGTTCTCACCACCCAAAGTCATTTCTCTTTTCATCACCATATATTTGGGATGCCCCCCTCTACTCTCCCACCCACCTCTCCCTTTCCCTCTGGAAACCACTATTGGCTGTGTCCAAGAGTTTTTGTTTCTTTTGTTACTTTCAGTTTTATAGTCATAGTGAAGTCATATAGACAAGTGAAGTCATATGTTTCTTGATTCTTTCAGTCTGACTTATTTTACTTAATATGATGGTTTCAGTGGCCATCCATATTGTCACAAATGGCTGTAAATCATCTTTTGTTATTGCTGAGTAGTATTCCCTTGTGTAGATGTGCCACAATTTCTTTATCCAGTTATCTATCAAAGGACACTTTGGTTGCTTCCACAACTTGGCCATGGTGCACAGTGCTGTGATGAACATTGGGGTACATATATCTTTGCAAATTAAGGTTTACAAGTTTTTTGGGTAGATACCCAGTAGAGGGATTGCTGGCTCGTATGGCAATTTCATTTCTAATTTTTTGAGGAATCTCTATAATGCCTTCCATAGAGTGGTTGTACCACTTTACATTGCTACCCGCAGTGTACGAGGGTTCCTTTTTCTCCACAGCCTCTTCAGCACTTGTTATTCCTTGTCTTGTTGATTTTAGCCATTCTAACAGGTGTGAGGTGGTATCTCATTGTGGTTTTAATTTGCATTTCCCTAATTGCTAGTGATGTTGAGTACTTTTTCATATATCTGTTGGCCATTTGTATGTCTTCATGGAAGAGGTGTCTATTCAGGTCTTTTGCCCACTTTTTAATTGGACCATTTGTTTTTCTGTTATTGATTTTTATGAGTTCTTTATACATTTTAGATATTAGCCCATTATCAGAGGCATTATTTGCAAATAGTTTCTCCCATTCGGTTGGTTTTCTTTTTACTTTGTTGATGGTTTCCTTTACTGTGTAGAAGCTTTTTAGTTTGATACAGTCTCATTCATTTATTTTTGCTTTTACTTTCCTTGCCTTTGAGGTCAAGTTCCTAAATAGTCCTCTCTGAACCCAAGGTCTATAAGTTTAGAACCGATGCTTTCTTCTATGTACTTTATTGTTTCATGTCTTATGTGGAGGTCTTTCATACACTTTGAGTGAATTTTGGCATATGGTGACAGTTCAGTTCAGATTTATTCTTTTGCATGTGGTTTTCTAATTTTCCCAGCACTGTTTACCAAAGAGGCTTTCTTTTCTCCATTGTATATTTTTTGCTCCTTTGTCAAAAATTATCTGTCCATATATTTGTAGATTTATTTCTGGGTTTTCAATTCTGTTTCATTGGTCTGTATGTCTATTTTTCTGACAATACTAAGCTGTTTTGATTATTGATGCTTTGTAGTATAGACTGAAGTCGGGGAGCATGATGCCTTCAGCCTTATTCTTTTCTCATAAGATTGCTTTGGTGATTCGGGGTCTTTTGCGGTTCAATATAATAAATATGATTTTTATCTATTTCTTGAAAGAATGTCTGTGGGATTTTGATGGGAATCGCATTAAATCTGTATATTGCTTTGGATAAGATGACCGATTTTAACTTTGTTGATTTTTCTAATCCATGAACACGGAATATCTATACATTTCTTTGTGTCTTCAATTTCTTTTGTGTCTTATAGTTTTCCATGTATAAGTCCTTCACATTCTTTGTTAAGTTTATTTCTAAGTATTTTATTCTTTTTGTTTTGATTGCAAAAGGTATCATTTTTCTCATTTCTTTTTCTGAAGTTTCCTTGTTCATATATAAAATGCTATAGATTTTTGTATATTGATTTTGTATCTTGCAACTTTACTGTCTTCATTTATTATTTCTAATAGTTTTCTGATGGAGTCTTTAGGATTTTCTATATAAAGGATCACATCATCTGCAGAAAGTGACAATTTCACTTCTTCACTTGGGGATGCCAGGATGTCTCAGCGGGTTGAGCGCTAGTCTTGCAGCCCTGGGGTCCAAGGATCGTATTCTGGCCCCAGCTGTGCGGATTCATATGCTGAACGGGTGTGTGCCCCCAGTTCGGTTTTTCACTGGGGCAAGCTGCCCATGTGGGAGGTCCCCGGTTTAGCTCTCACTCCTGACATGCTTCCCATTTAGGAGGCCCCCAGCTTGTGGGGGCATGCCTTCCATGTAGGAGGCTGGGGGCCCGGGTCCTGCCCTGTGCAGCCCTGTGCCCACCTGTGGAATGAAACTATGCCAAAACTGATTCTTGTCTCTGTCTGTCTGTCTCTCTCTGTCAAAAACAAACAAACAAAATCTTTTTTAAAAACCCAGAAACAGAAAAACAAACAAAATTTCTTTGCTCCCAATTTGGATGCGTTTTCTTTCTTTCTGCCTGATGACTCTGGCTAGAACTTCCAGCAGTATGTTGAATAGCAGTGGTGACAGGGGACATCCTGTCTTGTTCCTGATTTTAGAAGACAAGGTTTCAGTTTTTCCCCATTTTAGTATGACATTTGCCAAGTGTTTTTCATATGTGGCCTTTATTATGCTTAGGTACCGTACTTTTCTTCTATGCCCATTTTATTAAGTGTTTTGATCATAAATGGATGTTGTATCTTGTCGAATGCTTTTTCTGTATCAATTGATATAATCATATGGTTTTTATCTTTAATTTTGTTTATGTGGTATATCACATTGATTGATTTGCATAAGTTGAACCATCCTTGTGCCCCTGGGATGAAGCCCACTTGATCGTGATATATAATCTTTTAATGCATTGTCATATTCTATTTGCTAAATATTTTGTTTAGGATTTTTGCATCAGTGTTCCTCAGAGATGTTTGTCTATAGTTTAGTTTTTTTTGTGATGTTCTTACCAGGTGTTGGTATTAGGGTAATGTTGGCCTCATAGAATGAGTTGGGAGGTGTTGCCTCTTCCTCAATTTTTTTGGAAAAGATTGAGGAGGATAGGTGTTAGTTCCTCTTTGAATGCCTGGTAAAACTTATTTGTGAGACCATCTGGTCCTGGACTCTTGCTTTTGGGGAGGTTTTGGATGATTGTTTTAATTTCCTTACTGTTGATTGGTCATTTCTTCTTGATTCAGTCTGGATAGACTGTATGTTTCTAGAAACTTGTCCATGTCTTCTAGGTTGCAAAATTTGGTGACATATTCATAGTATTCTTATATGATCCTTTGTGTTTCTGTGGTGTCAGTTGTAATTTCCCCTCTTTCATTTCTAATTTGTGTTATTTGTGCCTTGTCTCTTTTGGTGAGCCTAGCCAGAGGTTTGCCAATTTTACTAATTTTTTCAAAGAACCAACTCTTTGTTGCATTGATTTTTTTTCTATTGTTTTTCTGTTCTTTATTTCATTTAGTTTTGCTCTAATTTTTGTTATTTCTTTCCTTCTGCTGACTTTGGGCATTTTTTGTTCTTTTTCTAGTTCTTTAAGATATGATATTGGGTTGTTCACTTGTGATATTTCTTGTTTCATGAGATAGACCTGTAGTGATATAAATTTCCCTCTTATTACTGCTTTTACTGCATCCCAGTAATTTTGGTATGTTGTGTTTTTATTGTCATTTGTTTCTATGTATTTTTAAATCTCTTATTTCTTGTTTGAGCCAGTCATTTTTTAATAACATGTTGTTTAATCTCCACGTATATGTGGTTTTTCCTGCTTTCTTATTTAGTTGATCTCCAATTTCAAAGCTTTGTGGTCTGAGAATACACTTGGTATGATTTCAGTCTTAAATTTGCTGAGGTTAGGTTTGTGTTCCAGCAGGTGGTCTATCTTTGAGAATGTTCCATGTGCACCAGAAAAGAATGTGTAGTCATGTTTTATTGGATGAAGTGTCCTATAAATGTCAACTATGTCTAACTGCTGTAATGTATCATTTAAAGCTGCTATGTCCTTATTTATTTATGTTTGGATGATCTCTCCATGGCTGTCACGGGTGTTTAGGTCCTCTGCTATAATTGTGTTTTTGTCAGTTTCTCCTGTTAGATCTGTTAGTAGTTGCTTTGTAAATTTTGGTGGTTCTTGGTTGGGGGGCATATATATTACTAAGTGTTATGTCTTCCTGTTGTATTGTCCCCTTTATCATTATAAAATGACCATCTTCGTCTCATTATCTTTTTGACCCTGAAGTCTGTTTTGTCAGATACACATATGGCTACACCTGCTTTTTTCTGGGTGCCATTTGCTTGGAGTGTTTTTTCCTACCCTTCACTTTGAGTTTCAGTTTATCCTTGTGGCTGAGGTATGTCTCTTGTAGACAGCATAAGGTTGGTTTTTGTTCTATAATTCATTTGCTACTCTGTATCTTTTTATTGTCAAATTTAGTCCATTTACATTTAGTAGGATGATTAATATATGAGGATTTTCTATAGCCATTATATCTTTTATTTTCTGGTAGCTCTTTTTTTCAATTGCTTCTTTGCTTTTTTTTATTTTCATCGGTTATTTTAGTTTGATGGTGTTTATGATTGCTTTGTCTGTTTTCTCTCTTTTATTTTTTGTTATGTGTCCTAGTTGTAAGTTCTTTTTGAGTGGTTACCATGAACTTTATGTAAAAGAAAGTCTCATATATGCAGTGGTCCCTTTTCTTAAGGATGCTTTTCATTTCCATTCTCATTGGAAGTTTATCTTAAATATTTTTGTTTTAGAAATGCTATTTATGTAAATTTATGACACAAGTGTGACCCAAGGATCAACAACAAGCTTGAAATTGTGGATCTTCTAAACCCTAATCCCGATTCAAGTAAAGATTTGTTTGTCAGATTATGTTATGGTAATATTGTATGTTTCATGGGTCTAAATATTCACCTATTTTGGGCACATTTGCTGAATATTTTAGGGAAAACAAAATGAATGAAACCACTGTCTCTGTTTATGTTGACATATATGAAATATGGAAAAAATAACCAGGAAGGAAGAAAATGCAAGTTAGGCTATCATAAATGCTGTTAGGTTTTAAAGAAGGGTGATATTATTTTTAATCATGGTGAGCCAAGAAGTGTGTATCAGAATCTTGACATTTGAATTTCACCCTTAAAACTAGTTAAGAATTGAATTTTGTGGCTACAAGAGAGAAATAGCATTCTAGGAATCAACAAATCAACTTATCTTCAATGACTAGAATTTGGGAAAAGATATATAAGGCAAGAAAGGTAATTAGGGTCAGATTATGGAAAGGCATTAATGTCAAAATATAAGGACTTTTCTTTATTAAGTGAAAATAGGGAATAATTTTTTGGAGCATGAATTGAGTAATAAGATTAGAAAGGAAAAAAGGATATTTTTCTTCTTAATTATTTTTTTAAAAATTTATTTTATTGTTTGAGAGAAGGTGAGAGAGACAGAGAGAGAGAGAAGGGGGAAGGGCCCAGAGCAGTCTCCATAGTTGTATATCATTAGTTGTGACATGGTTTCATTCTGTATAGGTGAATGTGGGGCCATATGGGGCGGGAACCGAACCGGGAGCCTCCCACATGGGAGGTAAGAACCTTTGCTGCAGGGCCATCCCAGTGGTTACCAGTGGCACTGCAGTTCAGCATATGGGGTTATATGGGGCAGGGGCTGGGAATTGAACCTCGGACCTTATGATTGTGAGGTAAGCACTCAACTGCTGAGCTATCCTGGCATCCACCCTAATTCTTATCATATGGTCATTTGTTTATAAAGTATTTTAGAATTTTTATATCCTTAAAATATATACAATTTAATATATAATCATTACTTCTAGTTCTTTCATATGTCAGAGTATATTCCCTAAAATGCCATATACAAAAAAGAAAGCCTATTGTAAGTTGGCTGTCATTTTGTACCTTACCCAATATCATTTGCATCATAAAGATGTTCTACTGTAATTATAAGCAGAATTTACTATTATCACATGAATTTATAGTGTTATTGATATGCTAATGTTTGTTGTCCTTTAAATGAATCTTTAAGATACTTAACCTTCCTCTAGTTTTAAACCTAGGTTATTTTCTTTTTAAAAATAATGTATTTGCTTTCTTTGTTATAGAACTGTGGCTGCTGAAGTTAGGAAGCAGATCTCGGGACAATACAGTGGTTCTCCCCAATTGCTCAAAAACCTCAACATTGTTGGCAATATATCCCATCATACCACAGTAAGTAGCATTTTTAAGATATGGTATGCTACTGGTGTATACTAAGCTATGAAAAAATGGTGAAAGATAAAGAGCTAGTAGATTGAATTGCACCACTACTCTCATAACTTTATTTGCTGTTATCTCATTCTTTCCTGAAATTTGAGTTGGGGGAGTGTGCTAGGTATTCTTATAGAAAGGTTGATGTGCTAGTCATTTCTGAAACTTTACATTGAAGATTTAATCAACGGAATTTTAACTTTGTTTTCATGTTATTAATTTCTTGAGGAAATTGGATTAGTTGTCTTACAGAATTTCTTGCCTTTTGGATTTCATGTTCCTTGTAGACTTATTTCTCTTATTATCTCTTGTACTTCCTGTAACTGATTAGATTCTGCTTCAACTTTTAAAAAATTTCTTCCTTGTAGACTTGTTTATCTTCTGTATTTCCTATAAGTGATTAGATTCTAGTTCAACTTTTTTTAAACAGCTTTATTGAGATTTAATTCACATACAACTCACATTTCATTTACAATTCAGTGAATTAAATATATTCACAAATATGTACAGCCATTGCCACAGTCAATTTAAAACATTTTTAACATCTCTAAAAGGAACTCAGCTAACACCTTGTTAGCTCCTTTCCCCTAGCCCCAAACAACCACAAAATGCAAAGGATTGAGAGGTCTAAACACTGAACATGTCAGTCAGAATTGCAATGCAATGACTGCTGAAGAGAAGTTTTCATAGTGCCTATGAGATATGCTATAGTGCTTCACTATTGCTTCTCTTGGACACCCTTTGACCCTGCTTACTACTTAGTCACTTACTCTCTCTTATAAAATCATGTTGCAATCTCCTCCCTTAAGTCGTAAAAACAGGATCTTTGGAGTCATGTAAGCAGCTCATCACGACTTCCCATGACTAACCCAAGCAGCTGCTACCCATGGTCATCAGAAATTATGGAGACAGTTGCAGCAAAAATCAATTTGTTTCCTTGATCCAGGTCTAGCTAACACTATACCTATTATAGAAAGCCAATAACCTTCTATGTGAGTTTTTGAATCAAGATCATTTATCTTTTATATGATTTAGTGCTTTTAAGAAAGTGTCATAACTTCCTTTCCTACTCTAACACTTACTCTTGATGTGGTTGGTTATTCTTTGAGGAAAGATTAATTTTGAATTAGTCATATGTAAGGACTCCCAGCTTTTGTCATTATTTTCATTGAGCATTCATTTTTTATGTTGTATTTTCGTTTAGTTTGATGTATTTTTTGAATTTCAATTTTCAGGCTTCTATGACTCATGGATTATTTGGAAGTATGTTGTTTCCTTTCCAATTATTGGATATTTTCCTATCTGTTGCTAATTTCTAGTTTGATTATATTATGGTTAGAGAACATGCTGTGGTTTCAATTCTTTCAAATTTGTTATGGTTTTGTGGGTCAGGATATGATCTGTCTTGGTACATGCTTTTTTGGTCTTATTTTGAAGAGTGTTTATTCTTTTGTCATTGATGGACTATACTGTAAATGTCATTAGATCATGCTAGTTAATGTTGCTTTTGAGTTTTACCATATCCTTGTTGATTTTCTTGCTGGTTATCTTTCATTTGTTGAAATGACATTTCCAACTATAATTGTAGATACGTCTTATTTCTCCTTTTAGTTTTAGTTTCACATAATTTATTATTCTGTTGCTTAATACATACACATTTAAGGTTGCTATGTCTTCTTCATGGTACATACTTGCTTTCATCTGGTAATGTCCCTCTTTTTATAGTATTTTTCCTTGCTCTACTTTATCTGATACTAATGTAGCCACTCTTGCTTTCTTTAGATTAGTATATGCATGGTATATCTTTTTTAATCCTTCTATTTTCAGCTTCTTTATTTTGTCTTATTTGAAGTGAGTTTTTTGTATACCATAGATGCAGGTCATGTTTTTAAATCCATTCTGCTAATCTCTTTTTTTTTTTAAACCTTAAAGCAGAAGTTCTTTTTAGATTTTTATTTATTTTTTATTGTTTTGACAGAGAGAGAGACAGAGAGACAGAAGAGGGAGGGTCCAGAGCAGTCTTCATAGTTGTACCTCATTGGCTTTTGACATAGTTTCATTCCCCACAAGTGGGCATGGGGCTGCACAGGGCAGGAACTGGGCCGGGGGCCTCTCACATGGAAAGCATGCCCCTGCAAGCTGGGGACCTCCCACATGGGAAGAATGCCCAGGGCAGGAACCAAACTTTGGACCTCCCACAGCATATGAGCCCACACTGGCTGGGGCGGGGACTTGATCCTTGGCTCCCTGGGCTACAAGGGGAGCCCTCAATCTGCTGAGCCATCCTGGCATCCCCATTGTGCTAATCTCTTTTTTCTTTTTTGGTGTAAGACTATTTAAATATATGTTATTACTGTTCTGGTAGGACTTTACTCTGCCATTTTCATTTTTATTGGTTCTCTCTGTTTTTTATTTCTCTATTTTCTTTTTCTTGCCTTCCTGTAAATTATCTGAACATTTTTTAGAATTCCATTTTGATTTATGTATAATGTTGTTGTGTGCATATCTTTGTATACCTTTTTAGTGGTTGCTTAAGGCATTATATATACATATCACACTAATTGTCCACATTTTGCCTATTTCAATGAAGTGTGGAAGTCTTATGTGCTGTTTTTTTTCCCTTTATCCTCTAGGTATCATATCATATATCATCTCATTTCATCTCGAATCTTATCCCATCATATCATATATTACATACAGACCTCCTCTGACACTGCCCCAGCAGTAAGGGGAAGGGGTACCTTGTTTCTTCTGCATAGGATTAGATGTCCAGGTTCCCTATGTGGTCTCCAGTGACACAGTGGGAATGATGGGGGACACATTACCTCCCAGTAGGTATGAAAATCCCAGCTTCCCACTCTGATTTTTCTGACACCACACTGGTTGGAGTGTTGGGATGCCTTGTTACAGCTTGGTGAGGGTGAAGTCTAGCTTTCTACTTGGCCTTTGCTGGTGTGGATGTGTCTGGGACCACAGTTTTTCATGTGTTTTTAGCTGGAGCAGAGCAGTTATTGTATGAAAGTTTCTATTGCGTTAGACTGCCCCTTTCTTGGTCCTTTTGGCTGGGGAGAACAGGCTTCTGTTGGGGCTTTTTAAATTTTTTTCCCATGCTCCTTGGCATTGCTGAGTGGTGGGTTTCTCTAGCTCCAAGTCTAGAGTAAATAAGGCAATAAGCAATTTTAGGCAACTCGCTTTTGTGCCATTTCTTGTGTGCTAGGGTCGCTACTGGTCTGCCTTTTTCTTTCCACCTTTCAGGGTCTTCCTATATTTATTTTATATATGATGTCCTGGGTTTGTAGTTGTAATTAGTGGGAGGAATATAGAAAAATAACATAACTACTCCGTAATCCCAGAAGGGGAAGTACCCCCAAGTGATTTTTGATGTTGAACATTTTTTCACATGTTAAATGGCCATTCCTTTTTAACCCCATATAGATATCTAGTTGTTGCAGCAATAGTGGTTGAAAAAGATTTCTCACTCCCTATTGAATTGCTTCTTTTCCTCTACTAAGAACATCATGATAGTATATTATGTACTTACTAGAATAGCAAAGACAGAATGCTTGTAAGAGGAATACCCATAAATTTTATAGTTTGAAGATCCAGTTTTACATTTTGCTCTATTACTGCTATTGCTATTTTATTTTCAGAAGTTGTTTAATTTTTCGAGCACAAATGCTTTTATTTATAGAATTAAAATAATAATTCACAGGATTTGGAGGCGGTTTAAATGAGAGAACGGTAATAATCATAGCTACAGTCTTTTGAGTGCTTTTGATGTGCTGGTCATTACAGTGTTGTTGCTCTGCCTGTTACTAAATGTTTAGTCCAAGAAGCACAGATTAAATCCTCTTCTTTTTAGTAACATATCTGCACTGTGGCAGGCCTCAGTGTTTTTACCCAATTGAATACTTTGAGAAATAGCATGTTTTTATTTTCATTGGTCTACTTCTGTATGTTTATTATATAATCCTTCCTAGTTTTTCCTGAATATTTTTTTCTTTCTTGAATTAGACAAGAAGTAAGATGTTTTACTAAAACGTTTATTTTCAGCTTGGCTAAAGGACGCCATGAATATTCTATTATTGCTAATAGATATTTTTAATAGAGTCTGTAGTAGTTTCCTTTGATTGCTGTAATAAATTACCATAAACTGTATTGCTTAAAACAAAAGAAATTAATTTTCTCACAGTGCTAAAGTCCAGAAAAATGATGTCAGCATCAGTGGGAGGAAATCAAGGTTCTGGCAAGGCTACACTCCCTTTGGAGGCTCTAGAAGAGAATTAATTAGTTTCTTGCCCCTTTTCTGTTGGCTGCTTATAACCAACTGTACCATTTCTGTTTTTTGGGTTTTTTTTAAGATTTATTTATTGTTTTTGACAGAGACAGAGAGAGAACTGAACTGGGGGCACTCCCTAGTTCAGCATATGGGTCCGCATGGGCCAGGGCTGGGATTTGATCCTCGGTCCTCGGGGCTGCAAAGTGAACACCTAACCCACTGAGCCATCCCGGCTCCCCCCCTCCCAATTTCTGTTTTTAAGACCAGAATCTTCAGGTCTCTATGTTATATCTTCATATGACATTTTCCTCTGTGTGGCCCAAATCTCCCTGTGTCTCCTTATAAAGATGTACATGATTACCTTTAGCATCCTCTCAGATAATTCAGGATAATGTCCCCATTTTAAGATCCTGAATCATATCTTCAAACATCCTTTTATTTATTATTTTAATCTGAACTTTTTTCCATGAAAGGTCCAGGGTTTGGGATGTGGAGATCTTTTGGAGGGCCATTTTTTTACCCTACCACAGCCTGGTTATATATTTTTACTAGGATAATCAGCAATAACAACAAATAAAGGTACTGTTTAAAAAGTTAGCAATGAAAATTCTGAAGATATAAAAAAGAAAAAAGCAATTTCTCCAATGAATACTTTGCCACTGTAAAGCATCATAAAACTTTATTATATGTGTCATTAATTATCATTACTGTCTTTACATGAGAGGAATGGGTACAATCTAAGCAAGAACATTAAAGAGAGTATGACCCAAAGCATAATAGAGTATTAGATGGTAAATATCTGTGGCTTCTTTATTCCATCTGGCTGAATAGCTCCTGAAATTCTAGAAATAACTAGATTTAAACATACTCTATTTAAAAAATCAATGAATTTTCTTTTAAAGTTTTAAAATTCTTATATCCACCTCTCCCTTACTATTTACCTCTCATACCCCATTTCATAAAGGTGCCCCTTACGGAAGCAGTGGATCCAGTGGATTTGGAAGATTACCTCATTACTCATCCTTTAGCTTTGGATTCTGGTCCTTTAAGGGATTTGATTGAATTCCCACCAGATGATATTGAAGTTGTTTATAGTCCTAGGGACTGCAGAACCCTTGTTTCAGCTGTACCTGAAGAAAGGTAAGGAGACATTTACCTATTTTTGGTTTCAGTGTAGCTATAGAAAGTCTACCTCCCATTATTTTCTTTAGTTCCCATTTCTTGTGGTGGTGGTGGCATTTCCTATTATATGAACTGTAGCAACCAAATTCACAAACAAATGCTTTCCTGTCTAAATTACAATTGTATTCCTTTTTGATAGTGAAATGGATCCACATGTTAGAGATTGTATAAGAAGTTATACAGAAGATTGGGCAGTTGTGATCAGAAAGTAAGTTTTATGTTTATTATAACATTTAAAAATACTGGGTAGTTCTGTAAATAGATAAAGGTAGACTAATAATTATGATACCTGAAAACTTTTTAAACAAATAGCTGAAGAAACAAAGGAGGACCTTTGTATATAAATGTCTTCTCCTTAGGAGTTCTACAATTACTTTTACTTACTTTGCTTATAAAAATAATAGGTTTGTGGGGATAGTATTTCTATATTATTATATACCACTAGTGATTGATATATAATGATAATAATTTGTAGTCTAATTATTTTGGGAAATCATGAATAGATATTAATGAATTCTTTGTATTTAAAAAGAATCAATTTTTTTGAATTTAAATTTAATAGCTAGTTTTTCAGATCATGCTGTTTTATTAACTTAATATTTAAAAGTCCTTGGTCTATATATCCAATTTTAAAATAGTATTTTATTCTATCACAAAATTTATTTTTCTGATGGATGGTGTTAAAATATAACAGATTCAAGAATAAGATAAAACTACTTTTTCTTTACTAATTTGCATAATGAAGAGAAAGGTCTTCATAATGTAACTGTTTAGCCTTATTTTATTTTTTTAAAGGCAGTATAATGACTGAAGTGGTGGAGAATTCTGTTATGCCATTATAGTTTTCAGAAATTAAATAATCTGTGCTACATTGTACTAACAACAGTGATGTATCTATTGCTTGTTTGCCCATATGACTTCTGTCTTATTTCACTGAGTTTAATATTGTGTTAAGCATCACTCTCGAGGATACTGCTGACATGCTTTTTAGTTTTAGTGTGACCTAATAAAAGTGTAGTCTGCTACCCTTTATAAAGAAGAGCTGTTTTTATGAACTTAGAATTTTGTATTTCCCTAGCCAGATTTTAGACATAACTGAAGAAAACTGTTCCTCTGTCAGATAACTCAAAAGTGTTTCCCTCTGTGCATGTATGTGGGAAACTTAAAATCAGAAATCTTAATAAGAAGAGAGTAGTTGCAAAATATATTAACTTTAGAATCATGGAAGCTACTACTTAATTCTAGTCATGGGGTTGCTGACCTTGATGTAGGCAGGGGAGGGTAAGGTAGTTAACATTTATGGGTATTTACTGTGTGCTGGCCACTTTATTAGGTACTTTACATTCTTGTTTAAGGTTCCAAGAGATAAGGTAACTCAGGTCCAGAGTAATTAAGTAAATTCTTTGAGGTTCCATAGCTAAAAAAGGTATAGCTAGATTATACCTAGGAACATCAGATTCTAAAGCTCATATTTTTTTCTGTTATAGTAGATATTACTTATAATCTGTAGTTGAAAGTAGAAGACAAAAAGGGTACTTTTGGTAGACTAGAAGTTATAAAGTATCCTTGAAAGATAGAAAAGAGATGTGATTGGAACATAAGAGAAAACCACGATACATAATAATCTAAGGAGAAGATTTAGGCTAAAGCTTCAGTAGTGCTTTAAGCTCAGAAGCAGTGAATACAGGCAATTAGAAGGGGGGCCTGGAGTAACTGTTGTATATTTTGTTACTTTGAAACCCCTTGTACCATATGTCTACTGCAGTGGCAACAGACGTAACTGCCTTTAAAAAACAAACAAACAAAAATTTATTTTTATTGTTTTTTGACAAAGAGAGAGACAGACAGAGAGAACAGGGCATTAGTTTTTTATTTAGTTTCACTCCACAGGTGGGCATGGGGCGGCACAGGGCAGGCACTGGGCTGGGGACCTCCCGCGTGGGCACTGGCAAGAACTGAGCTGGGGGCACACCTGGCACAGTTCAGCATGTGGGTCCACACAGGCCAAGGCTGGGATTCGATCCTTGGACCGGGCCTGCAAAGCGAGCACTCAACCTGCTGAGCCATCCTGGCATCCCCGGGGGGTAACCACCTCTTAAAGAGCAGTAATTATGGGGGGCAGGAATTGATGTTATGGTGCACAGGGAGGGCATATCTTGGAAGCAGCAGCCCTTATATGCAGAAGACGAGGTACTGGCATACTGTCTGGCAGCATGATTTGCCTCTTCCACTACCATAGGATATGGGCCAGGTTGAGCAGATATAGTATTTTCAGACAGATATGGGGATAAAAATTAAAAAATGAACATAGAACCCAGAAATGCCAACTATTTGATAAAAACCATTGCACTTGAGAACAAATTATCAAACTACAAATAAAAGAACTAGCAATTAGGAAATAGTTATAGAATACAGATCAAGACTCATAACTATAAGTAATAGCCTCAAAGAGATGTGGAAGGACATGGTAAACATAAATATCAGCTAGTTATCTTTGGAGATAAAAATTTTGTTCAGTGAAAAAATATTTAAAATGCCGCAGGTAGGTTTAATGGACGAGTAGACATGACTGAAGAACAGAATAATAAGCAGAAGATAAAACCACAAAATTTTTCCATAATTCATCACAAAAGGAGAAAGGGACAGCAAGTACTTGATTTATTCATTTAATAAATAGTCATTAAGAGCCTAGTATGTGCCAGGCACTGTACTAAGCAATAATGATAATAGCAACAAAACTATCTCCCTGCCCTCATGGAGATTATATTCTAGTTGGGGTTGAGAGCAATAGACAATAAACCAGCACAGATAAATGCAGTATACTAGATATAGTGGAGGTAAGTTTTGTGGAGAAACAAAGTGGGTGAGGAGGACAGAAAAGACAAAAGGGCTAAATTTTCTACTTTACATAAGTAATCAAAGAGATCTTACTGATCAAGCTTAACTTGAACAAAGTCCTAAAGGAAGTAGAAGAATGAGCTCTTTCAGTATCTTAGGGGAGAGTGTATAAGGGTGGTCAAGAAGTCTGTGGAATAGGGGGGTTATCAGAGAGGTGGGAGTACTAGGGCACACAGTTTGATTGTGTGACCTATTATTAGTATATGTGCCAAATTTCAGCCTACCATATTTTCCGGCGTATAAGACGACCGGGCGTATAAGACGACCCCCTAATTTTACAGTTAAAACATAGGTTTAGGCCTATATTCGCTGTATAAGACTACCCCCCACTTCCGAGGCAACACCAGTTCTTGTTTTAATTAAATTTTTAATGAATGACATTTTTCGAACATACCGTAATATACCGTACATTGATATGATAAATGGAAGGTCTCTTCACAAATGGCAATGCCATGAACTTGACCGAGAAACAAGAAATCCAAAAGAGAACATTAACAATGATGGCATCATCTGGAAAGAAAATTACATGAAGAACTTGCAGAAAACGCTTGT
>PVKE010001759.1:0-21246 GCA_004027555.1 Craseonycteris thonglongyai
GGCACCCCCCACCCCCTTCCCCCAGGCACCCCCCATCCCCCAGGCACCCCCCTCCCTTCCCTGGGGCCTCCTTAGCCCCAGAGACAGGAGGATCGCAGGTTAGTTGAGGCCCAGGGCAGGGAAGCCCACCGGGGACCACCCGGGGGAGCACCCCCCAGCCTCGGTTCCGCCCCCGCCGGGAGGCCCGGGCGCCCCCGGGGTGAGCGCGCAGGGCACTGCGGCGGCTCGGCGGCTCTTGGCGGCCCCTCTCTGACAATCTTTCCTTTGTTTGTTTTCTTAAATCTGGGAGGCCCGAATTCCTGCCGGATTCCGTAGGTTTCACTCAGGAAGGAGGCGCCCCCACCCTGCCCCCTCTCACGTCGGGCCGGCTGCGCGGGGAATGGCAGGTTCTTCCCGGAGGCCCGCGGCGCACAGCCCGGCGGCCCGGGCAGAGCGAGCGAGCGGGCGCCGGGCGCCGCGGAGAGTCCGGGCTCCCTGCCTGCGCGCCACCCCACAGCCCCGCCAAGGGCCACCGGCAGCCTCCACAGAGAAAAAAAGAAGGAAGGAAAGAAAGAAAGAAAGAAAGAAAATCAAACCAGAGAAGTTTTAAAGACACAAAGAGCAGCGCTTCCTCCACCTCAGCCTATTCCACACCTCTCCACTCTCACACTCCCCCCATATTATACACACACACCTACATATATATTACACACACACACATATTATACACACACACCTACATATATATACACACACACAAACACACACATATATTATATACACACCTACATGTATGTATGTATATACACACACATATATTATACACACACACCTACATGTATATATACACATATATTATATACACACACCTACATATATATATACACACACATATATATTACACACACCTACATATATATTATACACACACATACACTATATACACATGCCTACATATAGATATACACACACATATGTATCACACACACACATACATATATATATATATATATATATATATATATATATATATTTTTTTTTTTTTTTGTCTCCAAACTTGGGCCTCATTAATTTCCAAAAAAAATTTCCCCCAATAAAAGGCAAACATGGAAAGAAAAACAAACTATTAGAAAATAGAGGAGGGAGGAAATGTTATTTAAAAGGTTAGCAGACCGCATCATTTTCCAATGATATTATATACTCCCAGCAGTATCCAAAATATATATGGGCCCTGGGCCAAGAATGTAAAAAAAAAACAACTTGAAAAACCCCTCACTTAGACACAACATCTGGACCTGGGAGCGAACAAACCCCCCATTTATCACACTTAATCCTCCAATGAAGCAATCGACAGTTGACTTCTGTTTTGCTAATTTAGCTGCTTTCAAGGGCCGGCCTAGTCCAGACCGGGAATTAAGTGTCACTTTGGAGGGCCTGCCCTGCCCCCACCAGTCTTTGCTCCCTCCCGCTCCCCAGCCCGCGGATGGGGAAAAACGACTATTAAAGAAGAAAGAAACTTTTTATGAATTCCTTTTACCCTCGCCTACTGGGGTCAATGAAAACCTCAGGCTCTGACCTTCCTCTGTCCCCTTGCGCAGCACCCTGACACCCACTTCCTCGGTAACACGCCCTCACCCACCAGCTGCCTGCCCCCTCAAACTAGTGAAGCAATGGCATCAGTCAGCACAAATGCCAGCAGCGCTGGTGGTCACCCTGCTCACCGGTGGTTCCTCGGGTTGAATAGGTGTCCCCAGCCTGGTGCCTGGCGCTACCGCGAGGCCTGGCAGCTTGATCCTCAAGCCGAGAGAGCAAAGCTGAAGGGAAGTCCTGGTACTTGGTTGCCAGGAGTCTCCATTCCCCTGGGAAGTGGATGGGAGGCAGGGGGAGGCCCTGAAGTGGAGGCCCTGGGCCAGCAGTGTCCGGAGACAATGGGATCTTGTGAGGACTCAAGCCTGAGAGAGTAAGTCCGGGACAGTGTATCATTTGGGGATTAGTCAGTAAGTCCCTGGGACCCTAGCCCAGTGGGGCTGGTGCCAGAGGCATGGCTGGCTGGGAGTACCAACTTCCTTCCTCAGTCACCTTCCTTCCCCTCCCCATGGGTCTCTGTGGGTCTCTTGTCACCTCTCCCTGTCTACCTCTTAGTCTCCATGGCTCCTCTCCTAGTCTTGGGGGCCTAAGGCACAGCCATTTGCTGTTGTCTCCTCTGTTGCTGGGGACAGCTGGACAAGGAGCAGTGCTGATTGCGGGCTTAGGGCACTGTCCTCAGGCACCAACTGTAGCCTGCCAAAGGTCTTGACTTGGCCCCGCCCACTTCCAGCCCCTGAACCCCAGTCCTCTTCAGGCTGGCTGGCAGGGCAGCCTGGCTGGGCCTCCAACTTCTTGCGGAGATCCCCTCCAACCAGATGCAGGCCCCAGTCCAGGGCCCACAGAAACCTCCCATCTGGAGCGTCCTCCACATGCGGACTGTGTTCATTCCAACAAGCATTTATGAGCACCTACTGTGTGCTAGGCAGTATGCTAGAGTCAGGAGGTGGAGATGGTTAAGACTCCTTGCCCCTGGGGACTTATGCCTCTCCAGGGCCTGATTTCCTGTTCATCTGGGATGTCACATTGCCCAGCTACCCTGATTCAGAAAGCAGTCACTGAGCACCCGTCATGTGCCAGTCACTGGGGAGTCAGAAATGACGAAAGGCCATTTCTGTTCTTGAACTCGCCAGGGAGACAGACATGCCAACAACGAATTCTAAGATCGGGCAGAAAAGAAGGGCCTGAGTGGGGTGTTTATGTGTTTCGGAGTGTGGTCTGAGGAGGGCCTGGCTCCCGCTGCGGGGATGGAAGGAGGTGCTGGTGGGGGCCTCCTCGCTCTAGCTGCTGCAGCTCAACTGGGGCACTAGAGCCTAGTGGTTAACAGCCGGGGCTCCAAGGCCAGAGGGCCTGGTTCAGCTTCCTGCAATCTCAGGCTGCTTAGCCTCCTTGGACTTTGCTTTCATCATCTGCAAAGTGGGACTAACGCTTGTGACTGCTCTGCGAGGATCCAATGAATGGGATGACGCGGGACAAGCAGCTGCCACATGTCGAGCTATAAATAAATGACCACTCATTCCTAATTGACTTTTTTCCAAAGGATATGGACAGACCAGCTGATAGCCTGCCTGGCCCCTTCCCCGCCCTCCCTCTACAACCTGAGGGTATGGCACAGAGCGGGGGTGGGGGACACAGAGTAAGTGGTAGAATAAAGGGACGAGTAACAGAAAACCTGTCATACCTTGGCTTAAGTGACACTAGGTCGACAATGCATGGCGGACAGTGGGCTTGGATGTGTGGTCTCCTCCCTCTGATACCTGGCCACTGGAGGTAAGCCATGATGGCTGTTCTTGTTGCTCACACGTTTCCAGAAGCCAAGCAGAGAAGGACCACCTGAGGCCGCCTTTCTCTGCTCAGCGAAAAGTCAAGAAAGATCTGATTTGGGTTAAGTCCTGATTTGCTGTGTGTCATTGGGCAAGAAATGTTCCCTCTCTGGGCCTTGGACTCCTCATAGGTAAAATGACTGGGTTGCCTTGGATGCTCTCCAAGCTCATCTCCCTTTCTGGAGGCTGCTCATCTCAGAGTGTGGTTTTCTGCTCTCCCATTTCTCACCTGCTTCTTGGCTCTGCTCTGTGGTAGTCCCTCGCTCTGCTATCTTCTCTTTCCCTCTTCTCCCCCTCTGTCACAGTCCCAGGGCCTGGAGATGGTGTGGGTGAACTCACACTTGACTTCTTCCCCAGGCTCCCCTCGCCCCCTCTACCTGGCTTCTTGACCTCCAGACAGAACCTGGGCCCGAGAAACCAGGTTTCTTCATTTGGCCTCTTGGCCGAATTCTGTCCCTAAAGGCTGTGGTGGCGCCCTGACCCTTGACTTCTGACTTCTGAGAGAGTGGGAGAATTGCATCCCAGCTGGACCAAGAGAATGCCTAATATGGGTCTTCTGTCCTCAGAGCCTGGCAATGTCTGTGTTCTCACGCTGTTCCCCGCCCCGCCCCCCATCCCAGGCTCAGGGCAAGGGGGGGAAAGGAAGCCTTGTCTAAGTCTAGCTGACCGTCAGCCCCCAACCTCCCTCCTCCTCCATGTGTCTCCCACCTGGGCACCTGGGAGAAGCCCCTCCTTCACAGAGACCCCTGTGCCTAAAGGTTGTTTCCATGGAGCCACCTGTCATGGTTAGGAACCGTTTCTGGAGTGCCTACTGCGTGCCAGGTGTGTGCTATGAGCCAGGAGGAGGGGCTGTGCTGGGGTACAAGAGAACAGGGCAGGACAAAGGCTGGGGGTGGGGAGGCCCCAGGGAGGGGCCCTGCTGCCAAGCCTTGGCCTGTGGGCCTGTGGGCCTGTGGGTAGAGGGTTTGGCACTGCCTGTGCGTGGGCCCAGTTGGAGTGGCACCTGAGATGGAGCCAGGCCCTGGAGGCAGGTAAACAGGATGCTGTGTGCTGGGTGTGGTGCAAAGGAGGGGGACATCGGGCGTGGGGGTGGCCATAATGGGCCATTGTGTGCTCTGGAGCCACTGTCTCTCCTGGACTCCAGGCTTCCCCTTTGTCTCCAAAACCTTCCCACTGGGCTGCACAAATATCCAGGGCGATGGAAGAAGCATTCAGGGATCTGCTTTTGCACCCTCTGCTCTCGCCTAGACTGCAATGGGCCAAGATGGTGTGGTGGATGCTGAGTGACCCCATAAGCCAGGAGGGGACAAGAGGGAGCATGTGGTGACAGGGCTCTGGCCTCCTGGGCCACGAGTTAGCTATGTCTTTCCTTGGGGAAGCCACATAACTGCCCCAAACCTCAGTTTGCTCATCTGTAAAATAGCCTAAGAGTGACCCTCGCCTGTCTGTATCATCGTGTTGTGTGTGTGGTGACGGAGCCTTTTTACTGTTAAGGGCTGTGCACCGGGAAGAGCTGACTGCGTTGCTTCATTGTCACTCTGCTGCATGGCCCGCTGCCTGACAGAGCACCGCCTCTGGGAGCGGGAGCAGGGAGATTGCTGAGATTAGGACAGGAATCAGGGTTCAAATCCTCTGAGAATTCAACCAACCTTCATTCATTCAATCAATCAATATATTTTTTTTAATTTTTATTTTGTTGTTTGAGAGGTGAGAGAGAGAAGGGGGAGGGCCCAGAGCAGTCTCCATAGTTGCACGTCATTAGTGACGTCGTTTCATTCCACACAGGTGGATGTGGGGCCATGAGGGGAGGAACCAAGCTGGAGGCCTCCTGCATGGGAAGGGAGAACCTTCACCACCATCCTGGTGGTTACCAGTTGCACTGCAGTTCAATGTATGGGGTTGTACAGGCTGAAGTTGGGAATTGAACCCTGGACCTCATGATTGCACAGCAAGCACTCAACCACTGAGCTATCTTGGCATCCCCTAATAAATATTTTTTGAGCTTTCTTCCTATGCTAAGTGCTTTGGGGCCATGGGCCTTCACAGGGAACGCCTAGGGAGATGGAGATGGTTGAAAACCACACACACACACACACACACACACACACACACACACACACACCATTAAGGTATAATAATAACAGCTAATATTTATTGAGTGCTTACTGTGTGCCAGGAATGGTTTAGACACTTTACGTGCATTAATTCATATAATCATTCCCATTTTGAAGATGAGAAAACTGAAGCCCAGAGGAGGTAAGCAAATAATCCAAAGTCACACAGCTAGCAAGTACCAAGAGCCAGGGTTTGATCCTGGGTAGTCTGTTTAGAGCCCAGGCTCTTAGCCAGTACACAGTGCACACTACATACATGAAGCTATACAAACAAGGGCAGAAGAACAATGAGATTGGGTTGAGCCTCTGAAGGAAGACAATAGGGAAGACTGATTATTGTCTAGCTCCCACAAGGGCAGGATAAGGTGAAATAGGCTTGGCTTGCAGTTGAAAAGATTTTCAGTGGCTCAGAGAAAGGGGAGCCTGGAATGTGTTTCCAAGGCTGAAGGCTGAGTCAGTCTTCCTTGAAGGCTGCAAGGAGTCCTCTGACTGGGAGAGATTCCCTGTCATCCCTCTGACTGTGGTCCTTTCCAACCCAAACACTCTGTGACAGACAGCCCTTGGAGCCTCCTCAGAGAAGACATGCAATCCATACGTACAGCGCTTTCACAGTCCCACAGCCTGTGGGCCCCCTGTTGCTTTTGCCCACAGGTGTAGTGAGCTGGAATTCAGTAGGACTGAGTGTTCCAGGTGGTATCACTTAGGGAACAAGTGATGGAAACTCACCTTCAATTCATTTAAGCAGAAGGAAGGGATTGATTGGCTCAAGTAACCAGGAAAGACAGGAGTGTGTGTATTGGGGGGGGGGCACAATTTAGAGATTGCCATGCCTTAAAAGATACCATCAGCTTTCTCTTGCATTCTTTCTTTTTTTTTAAAAAAAAAATTGAGCCTGCTGGGATGGCTCAGTGGGTTGAGCACACATCTTGCAACCATGGGGTCCAAGGATCGAATCCCAGCCCTGCCCCATGTGGACCCATATGTTGAACTGGGGTGTGCTTCCCATACTAGTTCAGTTCTCGCCAGGGTGAGCTTCCCATGTGGGAGGCCCCCAGCTTGGTTCCTGCCCTGTGTGGCCCCGTGCCCACCTATGAAACAGAACTTTATAAAAAACTAATGTACAACTATGCAGACTACTCTGGGCCCTCCCCTTTCTCTCTGTCAAAAACAATAAAAATAAATCTAAAAATTTTTTTTTTATTGTTTGAGAGAAGGTGAGAGAGAGAGAGAAGGGGGAGGGCCCAGAGCAGTCTCCATAGTTGCACATCATTAGTTGTGACCCGGTTTCATTCCACACAGGTGGGTGGGGGGCCACGTGGGGCAGGACCCACACTGGGGGCCTCCCTTTGTTGCCAGGCCATCTGGTGGTTACCAGGTATGTCACAATTCAGCATACACGGTTGCACAAGTCAGGACCTCAAGATTGTGAGGCAAGTGCTCAACCACTGAGCTATCCCAGCATCCCTCTTGCATTCTTTCTTGATCTCATCCATATCTTGGCTATTTTTTTGGATGTGATAGCCCCATCCACCCCTCCCCGCCCCCCATCTGCTGGAGGATGAGGGTGGGGCGGGTAGAAGAGCCCAGCAACAGACGAATTCATGCCCCTGTCTTAGAGGAAAGAGCTATGGCCACTCCCAGCGCCCTCTGTCTATACAGTCCTACGGGAGGACTCCTGTTGGCCTTGCTTGGGTCATGGGCCCGTCTCTTAGACCAATCAAGTGGCTGGGCAAATGGTTGTGCAATGCCTGCCTATGTCTGGCTTGTGTGTCCTCCCTGAGGCCAGGGGCAGGGAACTGTGATTGGCAGCCCCATAGAATCTCATGGAACGGGGGGAACAGGGTGCAATCACCCAAAGTGGACAAGGATGCTGCGCAGACACAGACAACTAATGTTCCCTACGCAAGGGACAGAGGAAACAATAAAATAAGTGGCACACCTTCTTGGAGCTTCCCATTTTAGTCCAAGATTTTAGGGGGGAACACTTTTAATGACACTTTAAAACTTAAAAAGAAATTATAACACAATAGCTATAATACGGAGTAGAGTTCAAAGTTTATATAGATGTCTAAGATACAAGAGAAGATATCAAAAAGTTTGGGGCTGTTTTTTAATCCAGTGCCTTCCCACCTCTAGTATGTTTTTTCAAGCTTCTCTGATGTCAAGGCTAGAGACAGGATGAAGATGGGGTTGGAAATTTGAGCGGCACTGGCAATGGAAATAATGTGGATTCGAGAGCCAGACATGTGGCTTAGGAGGTCGCTAGGCCATTGTCTAGCAGTGGGCTCTTAGGGATGTCACGGCCTCTCTCTGAGCCAGTTTGTTCTGTGAAACGGGTACAGTGAGGCCTGCTTGGGGGAGGGGTGGTGATAAGGAGAACACGGCCCTCCTTCCATCTGCAGGCCCCTTAGGCAGCTCCAGCCAGCCAGGACCCTGGGAGCAGGGAAGGGGCCCCCACGTCCGGCTCCTCCTCACCAGCCTCTGCTGCTCCTGAGAGAAGCCTCACAACTCCTCTTGGGGGCTATTGCCATGGGCATGAGTACGGTCATAACTGGCTTTGCCACCTTGTACATATTGAATGGGCAATTAATTCTTCCGTAGTGAAGACATATCACCCACCGTGGGGGAAGTTATTGCCCCATGTTCTTAAAACCCTTTGCACTTAATTTTCTTGTGGTTCATATTGAGTACTGCACTGATGTGTTTGCTTGTTTTTGTTTTATATAAGATGTATTTTATTGTTTTTGACAGAGACAGAGAGAAGGGGGAGGTCCCAGAGCAGTTTCCATAGTTGTATGTTACCAGCTTTTGACACAGTTTCTTTCCACAGGTGGGCGGGGGCCAAGCAGGGCGGGAACTGGGCTGGGGGCCTCCCGCATGGGAGGCACACCCCCTTGAGCCAGGGGCTGGACCCGGGGGGCCTCCTGCATGGGGCTTCCCCAGTACAGCATATGGGTCCACACGGGCCAGGCAGGGCTGGGATTCGAGCCTCGGTCCTCCTGCAAAGCGAGCGCTTAACCAGCTGAGCCATCCCAGCTTCCCCGCATTTGCTTGTTAACATGTATCTTGCTGCCACCAGCTTGTGAATTCTTAGAGGCAAGAACTGTTTCCTCTATTCCTGCATCTCCAGTGCTCAACACGGAAGCTGGCGTGAAGCAGGGGCCCAGCAATTGATTGTCCTATGGCTTAATGAAGGAATGAGTGGCTAGACCTGCTGTCCTGGGTCACTTTCTGTCCAAGTCACAACAGTTACCATCAGTTTATTGAGCCATTAAAATGTATGCGGCATGTACTAAGAGGTCCTTCATTTGCTCTGTCATATAATCCTCAAAACAACCCATGTAACAGGGACTATAACTTGCACCTACTTTAAAAATGAGGAACTGAAACCCAGAGGGTTAAAGAACTTGCCCCTGGTCCCCCAGCTGAGAAGTAGTGGCATTGTAATGCAAATTTAATGCTGTCAGATGTCAAAGTCAGGGGAAATAAACCGCCACACACTTCTGTCTTCCCTCCCAGGTTATCCTGAGGTGTGCAGAGAAGGCTGTGTGGTGCAGAGACCCCCCCTCCCCTCAAATGAAGCTGAGATGGGGGTCCCCTAAGAAAGAGCTGGTGCTCAGGCAGGCTGCTGAGTGAAGTTGAGAGCGGGGGGCTCTTGGGGACTGGAGGTCATGGGGAAGTTCAAGGGAACTTGGGGTCTGGGGAGACAGAGCAATCAATGGTCACGGACAGGAGGAGGAGGTGTCAGGGAGAGGTCTCCCCTGTGTGACTGGCTGGGGCAGGGAGTCAGCCTGGGCAGGTTGGTTCCTAGCGGGGTTGGGGGGTGTTTAATATTAATAGTAATGACTGTGGCGGGAAGATAATAGACCTCCGTCAGATTAGAAGGGGGTAAGCGCTTATCTCTGGCTGCTGAAGACGCATGTCTTTCACCTGCTACTTTAATATCCCCCCTCTTTCATTCTCCCGCCCACCCCTCCCACCAGCCTAGAACAAAAGGGGTATTATGGGCCGGGGGTGTTTTCAGGCTGCAGCCAAGGAGACCTCCCCCCCCCCCCCCCAGTTTGAATGAGGCTTTTTCCTCCCATAAAAGATTAGCTTCATTTGACAAGGCAGTGAACTTTGGGAGGGGTGAGTGGGGGTCTCCTTCGGGAGCCTCCAAAGTGCAGCCCTAACAAATGCTGCTGGAGAGAGACCCTGGAGACAGCTCAGAAGACAGATACATGGAGTGAGTAGCAGACAGACAGACAGACAGACATGGACGTGGAGCAGGAAAGGCACTGAGGTGGAGTTAGACTCAGAGACATGGGGCCACACAAACACACACACACATGTACTTGCATGCAACACACATGCACATATGCACATCACATGTGCATACACTCCCATTTCAGGATGTTGGGGAAAGGGAGGAGATACAGAGGGAGGAAAAAGAGGGAGAGAGACAGACATCCACAAAGAACAAAGACACAGAGAAACAATATACACAGTTGTTACCAGACAGACTGACCCAGAGAGAGACAAAAGACACAAAGATGGAGACACCAACAAGACGGACAAGGATGAGGTGAAGAAAGGAAACGAGGGAGAAAAGAGAGAGGGGGTGAAATCAGTAGAAAAAATGAGCCCTAGGAGACTTGCCGAAAGGCTCCGCGCCCTTGACTTAGCTGGGACCAGCTCTGCTGGCTCCAGCCTTGGGCCCCTTTTGCAGTCAGGCAGCTGCTGAGTGGGGTTTTCATTAGCCCGGAAGGACTGGGGGTGGCGATGGGGAGGGGGGGGCAGGGTGAGGCATGGACCAGAGAGGCAGACTGTGGGACCAGCCCAGAGATAAAGGGAGTGAGTTGGGAAAGAGGTGGACAAAGTGCCAGAGGGAGACGTGAATTTCCTTGATAAGGTCACTCCCAGCCTCTGGAGGGATTGTTGGATGGTGTGGAGATGGTGGGTGTGGGGGACAAGGCTCTGAGGATCTTCTTGGGGCTCACCTAAGAAGAGGATCCATCACTTCTGCTGGTGGCAAGATGGACAAAGGAGAAAAACCAAGGGCCACGTCCACCATCATTACAATTCCCAGCCTCATTCCCATGTAGATGAAATCCGATGGCATAGTAGTGAGAGGCGGATTGTTATACCACAACAGTCCTGGGTTCCAGTCCCTGCTCTGCTGCTAGATGATTTCCAGTGAAGTATGAGCACATGCATCTTCGCCTCCTTTTCCCCATCTGCAGAATGGTGACAACACTCCCTCCCTTCAGCGTGGTTGTAAGGCTCAAATTAGGATGAGGTATTTCGCATGACCAGAGACCCCCAGTAAGGACTAGCGCCTGTTGGGCACTTGCTGGTATTCATATTTGCAGGCCATGTCCCAAAGCATCTTTCAAGTATTACCCCAGTTACGTCTCAGAACAGCCCCTCCAAGATCTAACTGCAGAACATTGCAAATCACAAGCTATTCAGTGGTGGAGAGATGATTTGAACTCTGACATCTGGGGCTCATCAACAGTGGGGGCTGTCCTCGCGAATGCGAGCGCTGTCCAGAAAGTCTTCAGCCATGTAACCATTCTTGCTATATTGGCAATGGCTGGATTCTTTCCAGACAGCTCTCCTGAAAGAGTCCAAACCTCCATCCAGAAGGAGCTCCTTGCGTTTGCAGGAGGAACGGTGGATTTCTATGTATGGCAGGGGTTTGTGGTTGTTGCTGGTGAGGCGCAGGTGCAGCAGAGGTATGCTGGTAAGTGTTCAGCAGCTGCTACCGCCATTTTTGGGGTGCAAATGCTCCCAGCCCTGCAGCTTCTCCACTACCAAGGTGAGGGGAGATGTTGATAGCCTGCTCAGACTAGCCCGCGTGAACTGGCTCCCCCACGTCACTGGTAAGCGGGGCCCATGCTGCTTGTGCAGGTTGAAGATGACTTTGCTGTACCCTACTCCCCTGGGAGCTTCCAGCCTCATTCGGAAGAGAAGGAGGTGCCCTCACTCCAAACCGATGCCAGGGGTTGCGCAGTTTGTTCTAAACTGCGGGCACATGCTATGGGGTTTGTGGAAGTTCAGGAGTGGGAAGGGATCGTGCGGGGGCTGGCTGTGGGGGCATCTGCTCTGTGTACCCCTCTGTCCTCTGCAGTTGGAGCACCTACAGGATGGAACCACCTCTTCTCCTCCCCTATCCTTGGCCAGTCCCTGCACCCCCTTGTCTTCCCAAGTGTCCAGAACACCCCTCTATGAGCTGTGAACCCCCAGTGTGTGGTCACAACAGTGCTGGGGGAAGGGGGCACCAAAGGCCTGTGGCTCCCTCCTCTGGGGCCCCCAAGTGCTATGAAACCTAATACTCCCCCCAGTTGTCCACTGGACACCTGACTCCCTCCTGGGGCCCAGGCAGGGCACACGCCGCTTCCTGTCTGGGTCCTGGTAACCCCCTGAAATCCCGGCCTCCCTCCCAGATCCCTTCCAAATGCTTATTAAGCCGTTTGCAAATCCAGGGCTGAACCGAACGGTGTGAGTTTAATAAAGCAGAAGACAGATGCCATCCATCACGGGGGGCTGGGTGGGGCGCTGTGAGCTGATGGACGCACAGCCTCCAGGCATCTTCTGGGTCAGCCAGCCACACACCGGAAGAGACCCCTCCACTGTCCACACGCTTGCTGTTAGGGACCACCTCCTGGCTGCATGTGGTGACCCTTCAGGTCACATTCCTGCCAGGAGTCCCGCTGGGGGAGCACTGCTCACTGTGGACAGAGAGGCTCTGGGGATCAAAAGAGAGGCCAGCCCAACCCCCGCATTCCACACAGATATCTGTAACAGGCAGGGTCGAGACCAGGGAACAGCACTTAAGCAGCCACCCAAACCACAGTCATCAGGATAAATAACACTTTGAAGTAATATTAAAAAAAATCAAAATGAATGCTCCCCCCCCCCCCGCCGCCGCCCGCCCAATCCACGATGAAAACAATGCCACACATTTAAATAAAGGGCCAGTCTCACTGCCTGTCCTTGCTGCCCCAGTCTCACCGAGGCCCTGAGAGCGGCCACCTCAGATTTAGTGGGTTTGAAAGCCAAGTCCTGACCGGCCCCACACCAGCTCCGTCTGCAGTCTCCGGCTTCAGGAAAGGCAACTCTACCAGTCCAGCTGGTCAGGCCCCAAACACTGGCATCACACTGGATTGCTCTCTTTCTCTTACACCCCACGCCCACTCAGGAAATCAGGCTGGCTCTAATTTCAAAATACATCCAGAATCTGACCACTTCTCACCACCTCCATTACTGCCCCTCTACTCCCCTGTCACCCTGTGCCCAGAATGCCCCCATGGCCCCCACTGCAGTGGTGGTAAAAACCAAGCCCTTGCAATCACCAGGGGGCCCTATGGGATCTGCCCCTTGCTCCCTGGGCATGTTAGCCGGCTAAGCACAGTCCTGCCTCAGGGCCTTTGCACTTGCTGTCCCTCTTACCCCAGATGGCCACATAGACCTTCCCTAGTCTCTTCAGGGGCCTGCTCAAACATCCGCTCACCGCTGTATCTGAAATAGCCTACTTCCACCCTGCTATGCTGCGCACTGTCCCACTTGTCCTGTTTCTTTTGACTGAGGGCAGAGTTGTCTCTAAGGCCCCTTGGTGACCCTAGTGCCTGGCGGTAGAGACAGTTAATGCTGTCTGCCAGCCCACCACTGAGCCGAATCCTTTTCACCAAAAACGCTTCCTCCTGCCTGTCTGCCAATCTTCGATCCTCACCTTGTTCCAAGCCCTATGCCTGGCACCTCCTCCAGGAAGCCTGGCTCATGGCCAAGGGCGTGCGGGCCTGAGTCAGAACTACGGCGTGGTAAGAAGGGCTGAGAATGGGAACCGAAAGCCCTGGGATTCAGCCCTGCTGTGGGTCCCACTCTGTGTAGCCTTATGTGCGTCATTTCTCTCTGGACCTCCTTTCCTCCTTCAGAAAACAGTGTGGACCAATTTTATTCTAGCTCTGAGTTCTGGAGTCAGACTATCTGGGCTCCAATCTTGGATTCCACCACTTTCCATATGGGCCAATCAGAGGCTCTGGGCCTCTTTTGTTGCATCTGTCAAATGGGGACAAGCATAGTCCCTCTCTTACAGGATTGTTGTGAAAATTAGATGAGAAGATGAGTGAATCCAGGGACAATGACTCAGATAGCACCTAAGATACTCCATAAATGTTAGCTGGTTTCATTACCGTTAGTAGTAGAATAATTGTGGAGCATGCTAGAAAGTTATGACTGGGTTTTTGTGTTTTCCCAAATATATATATTGATCAATAACAGCAGCAGCAAACCTTTCACCACCGGGAACTAGAATGGCAGACCAGGGCCCAGGGAGGGCTGCTCTCTGTCTCGCCTCTGGGCTGTCCTGGTTTCTCTCATCCCAGCCTCACATCGCAGCCAACCTGTCGGTGGCCTACACATTCCTTCAAGGGGCTCCCACCCCTTCTTCTCTGCACCCCAGCCTCCTCCTTCCTGAAGTCCCTGGACTCAGCCCTCCCCACGGACGTCCCGTGAGCCCGGGCTCCTGATCCCACCAGGACCCAGGCCTGGGCTGCAGCTCGCCTTTCACACCCAGATGCAGGAACCAGGCGCGGGAGCCCCAGCCGGGGCTGGGCTGGGGGCCAGCTCCACATCTGGCATCGATTACCAACGGTGGCTGTGGAGTGGACTCCTCTGTCTGCCACTCACCTATCTGCCAGGGTGACAGAGGAGATGGGAAAAAGGTTTTCACAGCTGGAATAAATTGAGGGGAAGTGGAGGGGGAGGGCCAGAGAGAGACAAAAACCAACATTGAACTCAAGATGGAAGAAAGACAGTATTAGAGGAGGTAATGAAGAAAATATGTGTGTGTGCCTGTGTGTGTGCACACGCCTGTGTCTGGGTAAGCATGAGTGAGTGTGTGTGCCTGTGTGTGCATGCACACATGTGTCTGGGTAAGCATGAGTGAGTGTGTGTCTCTGTGTGTGCACACATGTGTCTGGGTAAGCATGAGTGTGTGTGTGTGTGCCTGTGTGTGCGTGCCTGTGTGTGCGTGTACACATGTGTCTGGGCAAGCATGAGTGAGTGGGTGTGCATGCATGCATGTGTCTGGGTAAGCATGAGTGAGTATGTGTGTGTGTGCGTGCATGCCTGTGTCTGGGTAAGCATGAGTGAGTGTGTGTGTGTGTGCCTGTGTGTGCATGCACACATGTGTCTGGGTAAGCATGAGTGAGTGTGTGTGTGTGTGCCTGTGTGTGCATGCACACATGTGTCTGGGTAAGCATGAGTGAGTGCGTGTGTGTGCGCGTGCACGCATGTGTCTGGGTAAGCATGAGTGAGTGTGTGTGTGTACATGTGCACACATGTGTCTGGGTAAGCATGAGTGAGTGCGTGTGTGCGCGTGCACGCATGTGTCTGGGTAAGCATGAGTGAGTGTGTGTGTGCGCGTGCACACATGTGTCTGGGTAAGCATGAGTGAGTGCGTGTGTGTGCGTGCACGCATGTGTCTGGGTAAGCATGAGTGAGTGCGTGTGTGTGCGCGTGAACGCATGTGTCTGGGTAAGCATGAGTGAGTGCGTGTGTGTACGCGTGCACGCATGTGTCTGGGTAAGCATGAGTGAGTGCGTGTGTGTGCGCGTGCACACATGAGTCTGGGTAAGCATGAGTGAGTGCGTGTGTGTGTGTGTGTGTGTTGGCAAGTCAGCCAGGGTATTTATTTAGTGTTATTTAGTATTTTATTTATGGGTTTGGGGGGGATGGCTACTCACTCTACTGGAGACTGGGCAGAACCCCTATTTGTGGTCTCTCAGTAATAGAAGGAGAGTGGGGTTGGGAAGGGGGAGGAGGGAGAAAGAGGGGAAGAGGGCAAGTCAAGGGCAGACACAGAGGTATCGACTGAGTAGGCAAGAAAGCGAGCAACAGAGGAAGGGAACAGCAGACAAAGATGGCCTTGGAAGAGGAGAAGGAAAAAAGACGCTGGCCCAGAACACACTGCGGCCTCGCCCTTAGTCCACTGTCTGGTCCCTGGGTCTGGGCCCCAGAAGCTGTGTTCCTCTGCTAGTGACAGCCCAGGCCAGCCTCCCTCCTGCTCCCCCACCTGCTGACCCCACACAGCTCCCTAACCCGCCCTTCCTCTTAGCCACCCACACCTCTGAGGCTGGGCCTCAGGAATTCTCCTCCTTCCCCATCTGCTCCCCATTGACACGAGGGAGCTTTCAATTGCCTGCTCATTAGTCACCAAGATATTTCCCTGGGACCAATCCCTACGCTGGTTTAGCTTCAATCAGCCAGGGCCAGAGGGGTCCTAACCTCCCAGTAGGCCCCTGTTTGCAGCAAGCTGTTCTGTAATAACCTGCTAGAGCCAGAGGGGTCAGCTGGCTGGGGGACTTGCAGCAAGAGCGAGGGGCCCTTGCAGTGGAGGAGGCCCCTTGGAGGCCCCTCAAAGTGTGTGTGGCCCGCTGTGAGCAGCCCACTAACACCCCTTCATAGTAGTATGCCCGTTGAGTCCGTAAAAGCCCCCCTAGCGTTACAGCGTTTGATAGACTGTTCAGCTTTAGGCCTTGGACCTCCGGGGAAGAGACAGGGGGGTTTTGTGGGCTCTGAGTTTATGTGGCCATCAGGAGACTGGCTGGGACTGAGGATGAAGCAGAGTCCTGGTCAAGGGCAGGGGGGAGAGTGGGGGGCCAGGACAGGGCCCCGACAGGGCCCAAGATCTCTCTCTCTCTCTTGTCTTGCTATTCTGGTCAATGGCTCTCTAGCTGTTGAAGACCTTAAGACCAGTGGGGCTGGGCGGATAGGGAAGAGAAAGGGGTTTCCCCCAGGAGATTAGGAGAGCTGAGGGGCTCTGGGTCTTCATAAATGACATTCTGTCTCCCATAACCCCCTGGGCCAGCTTGTGGCCTCCTTGCCTGGCATCTACCATGGGAGGATGTGGCAGCTGTACCCCTCTGGGGACTAGGGCTTTGGCACCCTCCTCACCTGTCCTGGGCCACTCTGCACACTCAGAACAGCACTGGAGTCTGCATCTGAGGCAGTGCAGGCAGGTGGAGAGGCCCCTGAACATGCGAAGTGTGTGTTCGAATTCAGGTCCTGCCACTTGGGAGCCGTGTAGTGCAGGTGCTGTTCTTCGGGCCTCACGTGTCCCATTGATTACCCGCGGGGGTTGCACTAGACAACTCTGAAACATGCACCAGTGCTCTGAGCATAATTCCATGGCTTTATGGGACAGGGTGAGACTATTAAGAGTCAGGTGAACACTCAACACACTTACAAGCGTGGCTCACATGTTCGAGTGCTCACGTGGTACGAGGAATTTTACACGGCTCTCCATCACAGCGACCTCGGCTGTAGCGATGCTTCCTTCCCCATTCGCCAGTGAGGAGGGTGAGGAGACCGAGGTGCCTCGCTCAGGATGGAGCGGCTCGGCCCATGGCTCTACGCTCTTCAGTGCATTGCGTGGTGCAAATCACCCACTACCCCGCTCTGTCCTTGTGCAGGAGGACGAGGACGTGTGTGGTGGGAAAGTGCAGCTGGGCTCCTCTAGTTGTTCCCAACACCCCCACACACGTTCTCTTGGCCAACCCCCCTGCCTCGTTTCCTCTTCTGTGTTTTGGCCACACCATTGACTCTGAGGGCCCCACCTCACTGGCTACTTGGGGAAGAGGGGTGGCCTTGCACGTTACCGCTGTCTCTGTCGCGGCCATCCTCACAGGCTGCCAGCTGCAGCCAGCTCAGGAGGCGCACCACGCAGAGTCCTCATGGGACAAGCTGCTAGATCTTTTTGTGCCTCCGCTTTCTTATCTGTAAAATGGGGATGGTGACAGTGCCCCATAGGGTCATCATGAGGATTATATAGGACAACACACCTGGCAGAGCATCTGCTTTACCACTGACGACGGTGCTGCTGATATGATGGATGTGCACCAGTCTTGTGCAGAGGCGGTTCCCCATATGATGACATCTGTGCCTCACTGTGAGGGAACCCAGGTCAAATATATGTCCCCCAGCAGCCCATGATCGATGCCACTATCGATCCCTATTTAACGATTCCTGCATTTCCATAGCCTAGTAGTGCCTTCATGTGAGTGAGTTTAACAGATGCCTTATAATTTGACTAGTTATGGCGAGGTTCTTCAGGAAATAGTTATTGTTCACTGCCTATGTGTGCTGGGCACCAAAGACACACAGGCGAAGAAGACACAGAACCTGCTCCCGGGGTGCTCCCTGTCCAGAGGGGAAAGCGCACCATGTCAGTCAGCGAGGGCAGCTGTGAGGGCGGTACCTACGAGTAGAGGCGCGCTTCCAGAACACGGCGGGAAATGAGTGTTCAGCCTCACTAGAGGTGGGCTGAAGGGAAGGGAGGGCACCTGCGTTTTGCAGATAGGGCAATGCTGGTGGTGGTTGTGGGGCACAGGGAAGCTGGGCACAGTGCTGAGGGCACAACCATGGTGGGGACAGACGGCCACTACTCCATGTTTTCCCAGAGGCCTCTCTGCTGCCTTGCATTTGTTTCCTCCATGCTCGCTCCTCCACTCCAGCCTTGAATACAGTGCTCTGTTTGCTGCTGGGACAGAAAAGTTGGATCTGCAAGTACCCCACGACCTGGGCAGTTCTACCCTAGGAATATACCTGAAGAGAAACGAGCTCTCCACAGAAAGACTTGTACTAGAATGTTCATAGCAGCACTGTTAGTAATAACCAAAACACTGGAAACAACCCAACATGTCCACCAATAGGAAAAACAGACTGAACTGTGGTAAAGTCATACAATGGAATATGCATTACAATAAAAATAAACTACTGCTGCTACATGCAGCAACGCGGATGAATCTCCAAGACATGATGCTGAGTGAAATAAACCAGACACCAAAGAGAATATACTTTGTGATTCCAGTTAAATGAACTACAAAGACAGGCAAGACTGACTAATCTATGGTGATAAGGGGGTGCAAAACATGTTTGCCTGGAAGAAGGAGAATAAAGGGGCACCTGGGAAACTTTCTGGAATTAGGGAAATGTCCTCTACCTCGATGGGATGTTGATAACACAGATACATTGAACAAAACTCATCAATTAAGATCTGTGCATTTTTACTCAATGGAAATCATGCAAAAACAAAACACCCAACTTAAATCATTGTGTCCCCTCCTCTGCCACCCGCCTAAACGGCTGGGGCCATGAACCCATCTGTCGGCTGTCAGCCTCGGCAGCCCCGCGGGGCCACCCCATACTGCCCCTGCAGCGGGCCCAGCTTTCTGCATCAGCTGGGGCGCAGTGCAAGGAGCTCTGGGCCAGGAGCCACTCCTCTGTTTAAATCTCAGCTCCATCTCTTTCCAACGGTGTCACTTGCTTGAGCGACATGATTTCTCCGAGTCTCCTTTGGTCCTCTAAACAACTGGATCACAACTCCTTCTTAGGAGGATTGTTGGGAAGACAAACATGGAAGACTGTCTGCGAAAGAGCTTCAGAAATGGCAACATCCAGCAAACGTGGGGTGTTGCTCTTATTACTCAACTGGTTAGGCACTTCCGATGACTGTTGTATAGCAGTGAGATGGATTGGATCACTGGTCCCGATTCTATAGTCCCGGTGATAGGATTCCACAACCACACACCCTTTGTCACGTGACTCTACTTTCCCACCACATGGGTGGTGGGCTTGGTCATGGGACTGGTATCTGCCAGTGGTATGTCATTGAATGTGACCAGAGCATCAGATTGAGAACGCCTGTGCTGTGTGGCTTGTTCTCCTGAGTTGCTGTGACTGCCATGCTGGTCCGAGGAGAACGTGAAGTCAGTCACCTTGAGCTCAACCCACAGTCTGTGAGAAAAACAAAGGCTTGTTGTTGTACACTGGAGTGTTCATGTGAGGCGCCAGGCAGCGTTACTGTGGTAATGGCTGACTAATGCTGCCTCCAGGTCACCTCTAAACAGGTCTCCATTTACCTCCCTCTCCAGCCCCATTTGCACTAACCTAGCTCCAGCCAAACCAGTCCATTCAACAGCCCGTGAAACGTAGCCTTCCCTCTCACTCCCACTTGCCTATTCTTCCTCTTTTCTAAATGCCAACATTTTCCTCCTTTTACGCTACCAGTCTATACCAACCATACGTATCCTTCCAAGTGCCACCTCCTCTTGGAAGCTTTCCTTCACTGCCCATCCGCACCCCACCCCAGTGCAAGCTCTTGATGGCCTTGCCCTGCCCGGCCAGTCCATGCCCTTCAGGGCATGCTGAGCACTTTCTGATCCGCATCGCCACTGGCTTCCTCTTTCCAAGGAGTATCCATGTTCTCCATCTGTGGCTTAGGAGTTTTCAGTTAAGCATGGGATTGTGCTTGGGGAATACCTATTAAATGAATGGAGAAATGAATCAATACGAGCCCCCGCGTAAGTTGCCGAAGAACAACCAGCCTCCTTAACATTGTGATTTGCCAGTCTAGCTTCAGGCCCAAACTATAAGTTAACAATTGCTGTGGAGAAAAGGGTAGTGAGCATCAGCCACCCAGCGAGTGAGTGAGTGAGTGAGAGAGAGAGAGAGAGAGAGAGAGAGAGAGAGAGAGAGAACATATCTGCCTCGTGGGGTCAAGGGGAAGAGAAGGGTGATGGCCTAACCCTACTCTTACACCTTCTCTGTTCTTGTCCTAGCTCTTTTCCAATCTCTCTCACCTAACGGCTGAATGGTAATGACTTTCTAGACTGTAAACCATCAACCACACAGCTGGAATCTGAAGTGTCTTGCTTATCTTGGTTTTCATCTTAGTGTGGGTACCCAGTGTTTTGCATTTGTTGCTCAATAAATGTTTAGTGTCTGAAGAAATGAAGGGCATGCTCTTTTATAGTTTGATTGGGAAATTGTTACTATATTTGGCAGTTTGGGGCCCAGTCTCCCTGAGTGCAGAAACATTAAAAAACTCCACCACCAACTATTTTGGGTTTGGGGTGACAAAGGCAGAGAGCCCATCCTTGGGAACATTAAGGGCCAGGTGGGAGATCTCTGCTGTTTGAAGGGGCCTTGTGAGGTGAGGGGGCATCCGTTGGAAAGCCCCTCTTCAGAAATTCCCCCATACTCACATATCCACCCAATGATAAAAACTCTGGGTTAAAAAGCCCCTCTTTTAAAACGGAGACACTCCTTGGAGGAGTGATCGCTCAACCAGATGCTCAAGAACTTGGTTGGGTGATATTCCAGGCAGTAGGCTGGGGAGAAGAATATTTGCTGAAGGTCAAAGTCCCAGAGCTGGGCTGGTAGCAGAGTGGGAACTCCAATGTGGGCCCAGAGAAGGGCGAGGAGGGGGGGAAGTTGAAGGGGGTGGGTTTCCAGATGAACGTTCCTCATTCTGCACTTTTATCGAAGACCCTGGGGCATGAAGAGGCCCAGGTATAGAGGGGTGGATTATTTTGAGCCTCCCTGTAGATTCCCAGGCCTGGACCCACACCCTGGTGGTGCTGGGAAGGAGTGAGTGCTGGTGTAATCTTAGGTGGGAGAGGTTTGCTTCTGAGGTTTGGCTGTGAATGCCCTGTAGGGTGTGGATGAAGGAGTCCTGAAAGTGAGTGTAGGAGAGGAGTGTGGGGGAGTGAGGCCCATATCCCTGTCACTGTGCCTGCTGCCCATTCTGCTGGGAAGGCCTGGGCCCCCCAGGGCACAGGGGCACATAGCCAGGACTGTGCCTTCTGTGTGGCTGCAACTGGGCAGGGATAAAGAGGCAAGTGTTGAGTTGAGGAGTGGTAACTTCCGGGGAGTGATGGGGTGCTCTGTGGGGCCCACGTGAGCCCCACACCTCTGGGATT
>PVKE010001759.1:21346-93640 GCA_004027555.1 Craseonycteris thonglongyai
CCCCCCCCAGTCCAAGCCTGCCTAGGGAATTGTGGAGGTTTATCTAAGGTTCTTTCCGTGTCTGTATCTCTCCCGCCCCCACCCAACAAACAGTCAGGCGGAAAACAAACAGGCCAGTGGCCTGCGCCGTTCTCACGAGGGGCAGGTTCCCCTCCCCCACCCCCAGACTCTTCCCAATCAGATTCCTCCTGATAGGGCCCTTGCTTCTGTTCCTCTCATCCAAAGGGGACAGCGGTTCTGAAAAGCTGTTTTCCCCAGTTACCCTTTCTTCCTGTTTTCCAGGAATGCACTGGCAGGGCCCTAGTAGGATGGAATGGGGCCCTCGCTGGTCAGGTGAGGCCCCAGCACTTCCTGCTGAGCCCCCGCCCTCCTGGTCATTTGGGTCAGAGATCCCAAGTGGACTGTTTTAGTTCACAGCAAGGTAGTTTGTATCCTGGGGAGGAGACCCTCTCAGCGATACTCAGCTCCAGTCTCCGCAGAGAAGGAAACATAACAGTAGAAAGAGTGAATGCAGGATGTGAGTCCATAAGGGGAGGGGCTTTCTGGCTCAGATCCTGCTGGGGGCTGGGCAACTTGCAGAAACAGAAGCCGGAGACTGAGTTAGTCAACAGATGTTTACTTGGAGGTTTCCAGGGACAGACACCATTCTTGGCACTGCAAAATAACAGGCGAACCTGGGAGGCTGGTCTGGCCTTCAGGGAGCACCAGTTCTAGTTGGGGGAGGGAGAAAGGCCAGGGTGTGTGGCTGGAATGAGGGAAGAGTGGGAGGAGACCCACCAAGATGCAAAGTTGGCCCGGGGCACAGTGGGCTTTGTAGTCTTTGACCAGTTCAGATTTTATTCTGAACAAAACGGGCAGGACAGGAGAGAGGGACGCTGGAGTCCACCGTCTGGGAGAGGGTGGAAGGGAACACTTGGAAGGTCTCTTATGAGCTGGGGTTCTCTGAAGGATGCAGAGTCCCACTTAGGGCTGGGGGGCTGGGGCTGCAAAGGAAGCCAGAGGACCTGGTCCAGCTGCTCCTTCCTTCTCTTCTCTGTTTATTGACTCCCACTCCACCCCTGCCTCTCCAGATCCTACCTCCCTTCTTTCCCCACTCCCCATCTGGCCTTCCAGGGGCCAGGCAGCCCCAGCCTCCCCGTCTCACTCAGGTCGGGGCCTCCGGGCAGAGTTCTGGATCTGGGCTTTTGGGCCCTTTGGTCAGCCTGATGGCAAAGGTGGCCCCAGGCACAAGCCTGACATGACCTGGATCCTCGTGGGCCAGCGGAGCCCTGGTCTGAGGAGAGGCGCTCTATCCCCCATCTGGGACACCCACACCTGCACCTTGTCCCACCAGCTCTTCCTTTATGCCCAGTGCCAGGCAGGCATGCTCAAGACAGAGTCCCGAGCTGCAAGGGAGAAGGGGAGACCCATCAGACAACCAATCACCCCATCAGTCAATTAGCCAGAGGGGCAAGGACAAAGCTCCAACTGAGAGTTTCGCCAATTTGGAGAATCTGTGGATGTTTAATCAAGATGGAAACTCTGCCCCATCTGGGCAGTAAAAATGTCCTACAGGCAACAGCTTGGTGGCTTTTGTGTTTTCTGTGGGGAAGGAGCAGGAGTCAGGGTCCTGTAGCTTGATGGTCTGGGGTGAGGGCTGCATGGGAAGTTGGGGGGGGCACTTCTGTTTTCTTTCTCATCCATAACTCTCTTCTTCCAATCCAAATGCTGTGTGTCTGGGGGACAGTGCAGTCCATAGGCCAGTTTTAAGGCTTGGTGGCTTGGGTTCAGCCCAGTGCCTGGAGGATCCAGAGCCCTTCAGAGGGTAAGGGAAAATCCCACCATGCCCCAGCTCCGAAATGCCATCCCTTGGTCTCTTGCTCTCCTTCCCCCTCCCCCCGTCCCCTCTCCAGGCTGCATGCTCCAACATTCTCTCCTGCCCCTGAAGGACTAGAGCAAAAGGGGACAGTGAGGTCATCGCAGCCCCCCAGGGCCCAGGAATCCCCAACAGCAAGCAGGGTCTGGAGGCAGGGCAGGGATGCAAGTGTCCTAGGGCCCCACGCTGAGCCCTTTCTTTGACCCACTCTGGACTTGACCAGCCCCAGGGCCCAGAACAAAGCTAGCGGCCTTGGCAACTCTATCAAAGCGCGAAAAAGCCCCGCAGCTTTCATGCCGCCCTGCTCCTGGGTCCAGGCCGCAGCCCATTCTTCCCGGCCCGGGCTGAGTCCAAAGTCCTTCTCCTCTCCTGCTCCTTCGTGGAACCTGGTTCACGTTTTCCCCACGGCCTTGTGACTAATCGAGCAGGTTCAGCAACATGGGTCGGTCATTGCCCCTCTGCCTTGGATCTTCCTGGGCCAGGAGCCCACCTGGTCTTGTTTACACCATCCTGTGGGGCTCTCCAGCCTGTGTGCCAGCTCCCTGCTCCAACACACTGCCCGGCACAAGGGGCCCCGCCTTGCGGTTCCCTAGGAGGCCGGGGCCTCGTGGCCTGGAACCCCCAGATGTTGCAGGTTAGGCAGGGAGGGCAGCTCCTCCACCCACGCTCAAACTCGAGTGGGGAGGCTGGGTGTGTGTAGGGGGCCCAGCCAGGTGGAGGGCCGCCTGAAATGCTGGGCCCTCCCTGCCTCTGAGCACAGTGCCTGCACACTTTCAAAGGCCCCGTGTGAGGATGCAGTTTGCAGCTCTGTTGGAGTTGTGGGTACTCAGAGGCTCTCGCCTGGAACCCACGCGTGTGCGTGCTCACACACACACACACACCTGCTGCTAACTCCTGGCGATCTCACTTTTCTCTCCTTCATGTGACTCCTAACATCAGCCTACTTCAAAGCGCTTTCCCCTGTGACCTCCTCGCTCTGCACCTCCGGCTTTCCTTTGTCTGTCTGTCCCTCTCTCTCCCTCATTCGGGTGTTTATTTAATTGCTTTCCTGGGTGCCATGGCAGGCTCTCGGGCCGTCAAACTGCCATTCCCCACGCTGCTGTGTAATTTAAAGCCATAGTTAAATCATGACTTCTCTGGACCTGTTGTGGCACCGACGCCTAAGCCTAATTAAATGATCACATCCATTCTGAAGGCAGCTCTCCTCTCCCCTCCAACGTTAATTACAACATAAGAGGCTTTAATGGCCCGCCTCACCTCCAGCTCCTGGAAAGAAAGGTCAGGCGATTAATTTTCGTCATTAATCTTTTCCCAATGTGGACACTGTGCTGTCACTGGAGCCTATTAAACCCCCTTTGCCCCCCTTCCAGCCTCCCTCGCCCCTCACCCCCTCCTCCCTGAGTGACTGCAGAGAAGGAAAATATTTAAGAATCACTTTGTCTCTCCAGCCTTTCCCCCCTTTTTTTCTGGAGACAGCGTCTCCTTGGGGGCCTTTGGGGTGGGAAAAGTGGGTATGGGGGCTCCCAGTTCATTTCCCTGCCACCTCAGGCTGTACCTTTGAAGGCTGTTCATGTCTAAAGTGTTAGGAATCCAGGAGTCAGGCTGAGGGGCCAAGAGGCTGGGTCTGTGGTGTATTCTGTCACAGCTGAGACCAGGGAGGGCCGGACGCTGTGGTGTGGAGGGACAGATGAGACCCCGTCTGCCGCTTGTCCAGCCTCTACTCAGGTCCTCACAATAAAAAGCAAGGAACGCGTTCACACCTAGGGTTCATGGCCTATTAGAGACGGTTTTCTTTTCTTTTCTCCTACAGTGGTCTAGATTCCTTCCTTGTCACCTCCCACTGCTCCTTTACTCCTTCCACCCTCTCCCTCATTGGGGGATAATCTGGGTTTCTGTAGTTTGATGGCTGAGCAATGGCAACTTCCTCTGGGAAAGCTGATTCCAGGCCCCTGTCTCAGGAACTGGGTGTCCTCCAGTGTGGATCATAGTCCTGAGATCAGAGTGAGGAGGCGTGAGTGGGGCAGGGCAGCAGTGTGGGCTAGTACACAGGCCAGGCTGAGGGGGCACGGGGAGGGGACTGAGGGCGCCCTGAGGGTGTGCGTTCCGTTCCTAGCCCCCACCCCCATTCCAGCAGCAGGCCAAAAAGGGTGGGGTGGGGTGGAGGAGTGTGAATTGGATCTCTGCAGACAGCTTTTCTTCCAATCCCAGAATTTATTTGATTTAAAATTCTAATCCAGAAGAGAGTCCACAGGAAGTGGAAGGGGTGAGGCTTGGCCAGGAAGTGCTGAGAACTGGCAGCAACAGGAGGGGTGCAGGTGACACTCGGAACAGCTCACAGCCTGGCCCTGCCACTGCTCTCTGTCCCATGGGGTAGGGGACACGGGGCCAGGCAAGTGGGGGGTGATGAGAAGGTGACAAAATTGGAGGGGTGGCTTTACATGTAGGGTGAGGCCCCGGCACCTGAACCCGTGAGAGCAGACAGGCGATACTCCTCTCCCTGTCACAGTCGGTGCCCAGATGCATGGGCCATACCTTGCCCCTGGCAGTGCTCCTGGGTACATTGACACCATCTGTCCAAGGAGACTCAGCCACACACATTCTCCACATCTGAGGACAGGCAAGGGTCCCCTGGGTTGGCTTGGACCGGAGACCCCTCCTCTTGATGAAAGCTGGACCGGCCATTGCTCAAAGCTCTGGTCCCAGAGCGGCAGCGTTTTACAGAGCTTCTGACCCTCGTAGAAAGATGCTAGGTAGGGCAGGGGCTGTCTCTGAAGGCCCAGGACTCCCCAGCCAGGAGACCAGAGCTGCCTTGCCATGACATTCACTGACCTCCCATGCCTCCCAGTTCCCCACGGCGACAGGGGGGAGGCAGGGAATCCAGGGTGTGAAAGGGACTCTGAAGACCCCACCAGTGACCAGAATTGTCCTATGTCCCACAAGGCTGATTGTGCCCAAGTCCCCGGCTTTTGGAAAGAAGGCTTCTAGGAAGCACAAGGAGGGTGGAGCAGGACCCAGGAGGCTTAGATCCCTCTGGCAAAGGCCGGCTTCCTAGGAGACCTCCCCCTCCCCCACCTGGTCCTCTTGGCATCTGCCATGAGGTGGGCATCCGGATCTGCCTGTGGCCCAGGATTCAGAGTCAGCCTGGTGCCCCCTCCTAACTCCACCTCAAGGACATTGGGGACATCACGTCCACAGAGCCCTGCACAGCCGGATAATAATAATTAATAACCATTAGGAACAATAAGGAGAATACCAGTGCCCAGTCAGCCCAATGTGCAGCCTCGGCTCTTTTCTTTCTTCCTTTTTTTTACTTTAATGAAAACAATGATTTGACTTTGAAGAAAGTGACTTTTTTAAAGTGAAAGCTGGATTGAGTTCCTTATCCTCCCCCCACCCCCTTGCGGTCCCCCTCCCCTTCTGAGCTCCTCCCCCCATCTTGTCCCCCCATTTTCTCTCTCCCTTTTTTCTTTTTCTTTTAATACTCTGCGTTCTATCATGCAAATCCCCTTTCAAATTATGAGAGTATTAGAGCCATCAACGGTAATGTCACCGCCACAAAATGAGAGTGGGGACTTAAGCACCTAACGAACAATGAAATGTGCGAGCCCTGGGACAGGACAATTAAGAACTGGGCTTAGCCAGCCAGGGAAATTTATTGCTATCAAATCCATATTTCTATTTTCCCCCTGAACAGTAACCTATTTGAATATGATTAAAGGGTTTCATTACGGCAGAGAGAAAGGCCCGTGTCCCGGGGTTCCTGGTGAGCTCACAAATACAGGCTGGAGCTCCGATACCCCTGCGAGGATGCCAGTGGGGAGTGGTGGGGGCAAGGTCGTGGAGGACCCAGGGTTCCAGCGATGGAACAGTGGAGGCTGGCTCCCTTTATAGATGGCTCTGGTGCAGGAAGTGACTGGCTAGAAATGAGGTCTGAGAGTCTGGTTCTCTGAGCCTTTGCAGTAGATGCCAGAGGTTCATTAATTAGCAGATGGGGAGATTGAGGCACTTGAAGTGGAGCAACTTAGTGAAAGCCACTCAGAGTAGTGAGAGTGGTGGATACAGGATTGGATCCAAAGCCAGCATTAGTCCCCCTCCCTCACGCCCCATCTCCCACTCCTCTGACTCCCTTCCCCTCTTCCTCTTCTTTTTTCCATCACACATTGTCCCCCGACCTCAGTGCTAAATACTATAAAGATACACTAGAAACACGGGGAGCCCTCCCGGCCAGGGAAGGTTCATGTCCGGGTGAGGCACGGAGACCAGACAGAGGGGGCCGACAGCAGCGGGAGACCATGGCCACCAAACGCAGGACGAGCCGTGCCAAGTCCTGAAGGGCTTCGGGGTGGGTTCTGAGGAGCCAGTGCGAGCTGGAGTAGCCGCATAGCTCTGTTCTGACACAAACAGATGGCAGTGGCTTTTTCTTCTCTAGACGTCTGCACATCGTCACTCTGCTCCGTGGCAGAACCTTCTTAAGGCCCGGCCGGCCGTTGCCCCATCCTGCTTTGGCAGCTGCGCCTAAACCAATAAGGCTCCTGATACTGGCACCAATCATAACCACAGTGCTCTGTGCATTTGCGTTGTACAAAGCCTTCATACCCCTATTCTCATAAAATCCTCAAAACAACACTTCCAAAGGGGGGCAGGCCCACTGAGTGAGATTCAGAGAGGTTAGATAACTTGTGCAGGGTCACACAGGTAATACACGACAGAGCTGGGACCTGAGCCTGGGTCGGTGTGGCTCTAAAATGCACGCTCATACATGTGGGGTTCTGTCAGGGCCCGCTGCGGTACTCACTTCGGCCCAGCGGGTCACCCCGACCCCTCCTCGGTCTGCCAGCCTCTTTTTTTTGCTGAAAGCCCTGAAAAAAAGCATAGTGCTCGAGTCAGATGGATCAGCTGTGTTGAGCCTGGCAGTGGGGTGGTGACAGATGTCCTGAGAGACCACCCTCATGGGCAGTGTCCTCTTCCACTAGCAAATGGAGGGTGCTCGCTTCGGCAGCACATATACTAAAATTGGAACGATACAGAGAAGATTAGCATGGCCCCTGCGCAAATGGAGGGTCACACAAGATAGGGAATAAGGAAGTGCTAAGTGGTGTGGCCCCGAGCTGGGAGGGGGCGGGCTGGGGGTGGGGCTTGACATGGCTGGACCTGGAGCAGAGCCCTAACTTTCCAGATGGGCCCAGGACAGGAGGGACAGGCCTGGGAAGGGGTGGCCAGCAGAGTCTGAGGACCTGAGAAGGGACACAGGCTGAATGGCATGACAAAGGTGGAGGGTGGGGTTTGAGCCCCTCTAACCTTTAGGTTCCCTGTCTCACTCCTCTGACACCCCTTGGGGACAACCTCATGTCCCCTACCTGGAGCTCCCAGAGCCAGCAGTCTGTACCCCAGGCAGCTGGACAAAGCGGCATGACTAGCACTTGGATCGACCCACATCATCGGGGGGCCCAGTCTCTTCTGATGTAACCCTGGTGTACCTGAAGCCTGGATACACCAGGGCAGGGGGATGGCACGTGAAGTGTTGGCCGAGGATGGGAGACCCTCCCTTTGGTCCCCGGCAGCTCTCCTCCCCCTGCTCTGTCCTGACTTGCCCCACCTGCAGCCTTCTCCCACTATACTCTTCCGATTCTGCTGCTTTCCTCCATCCTTCTTCATGATTCCCGCTTCCCTATTCAACGAACACGTGCCAAGCATGTGCCAGGCTACCCAGTCATCCCTGGGCACTCAACTGCTTTGAAACTCCTCAAGCATGGTATTCGACACATTTTGACGCAGAACTTTTGTCCTAGTCCTCACCATTTTTGGTACTTGTCGTGCCTTCCGGAACCAATGAACGAGAACCGAGGTACCACTGCAGAGATGTTTTCTACAGCATCCTTGTTACAAAGGAGCCCATCATCTATTAGAGAAATGGGCATCCGCACAGCAAAGAATATGGCCAGAGGGCTGAGGGACACAGGTTCCAACTGGGCACAGCCGTCCTCTAAGGTCGGCAGGGCAGATACTGTCCCCGCACGAGAGATGAGCCAGAGCGGCTCGGAGAGCCCAAGGTGGTGGCCGTTGTGAGGAGAGCCCGACAAACCATTTGACATTTCTGTCCTTCCCTACTTCTAGGCCTTCCTTCCCTGAAAATCACCGAATCTCCATATTCAGTCTCGGTATCTGTTCATCGACCCAGCCAAGGGTGTTGGTTAAAATGATAAGTCACTGGCTGACCAATGAGACTGGACACTGGTCAGAGCCAAGGAACAGCAGAGTCCTGAGGCCCCCTACCGGGCCCCGTGATAAATCTTGGGGCTGCCCAGCAAATGCCAGCACAATGGCTAGGGTGGTGGGGAGGGCGGCCTGTGTGGGGCTAGGAGCCATGACTACTTACTGAATACAGAGATCTTAGCCAGTATAGGCCCGCTAGCATATGCCACCTAAGTATTAGCATCGCATCTGTCCATCCGTCCACGTGTCCGTGAACCCCACGCATCCATAAGGCCGGTCCTCTCAGCTACCCACCAGTATGCTCCGCGCACCGGAGGGGAGCCGCGATGGAGTAGAAAACCCACTTCGTTTTCTCTAGGAGCTTCCCTGGAGTTGAGGAGCCCGGATACACCCACCTGAATGTTCAACAGCCCAAGAAGTGTCTCCGGGCAGCATGGGCCACGCTGCTCCGGCCTAGCGGGTGCAGAGCACACAACCGTCACGTGTGTGGTGGAGGTCCAGCGGCTGCCAGGGCTCCACAAGCCTTAGAGCTGACATTTTGAACTAAGGAGGATAAATCTCCCTGCTTGTCCTTGGCCCAGCCTCCCGGGGGCGTCACACACTGCTTCTCCATTGGCAACCCCCAGGTCTAAAGATGAGTTTGCTGTGGGCCTGCCTACACTGCCTGAGAAACCAGAGAGCGGGGCCCAGAGACGCACCCTGACCCCTCTCGCCTCCTGCAGGGAAGGACCCAGCCTGTGGTTGGGTCCCTGCTCCCCCTCTCTGTCCTTCCTGGGGCTGTCAGTTTAATGGACAGGTGTTTAATTCCAGCCTCCCAGGCCCCGGGAAATGCCAGCTCACTGCACATCAGTTGGTGGAGTTTGCTCTGAAAAGAACAGTGCGACGCTGAACTCTGCTATCTAAGCTCAGTCCTCGCTCCCTTTGTCTCCAGTCTCATCGGACAAATGTGGCTCTACCGTTCCCACGGACGTTTTCCACGGGGGCAGCTGGGCTCAGGGAGACTGGCAGAGGAGGCCAAGAGTGGAGACCTCCACCTCCAGTGGAGACCAGGCTCCCAAGGGCTCTGTCTCCCGCACAGGCCGGGCCTGCTTTTTAACTGTTAAAATCCTGGACTGGTGGAAGCACAGTCCTGAAGCCCTGGGGCAGAGGCAGCTGTCAGATTCTCCAGCCAGAATGAGCCGCTTCTGTCCTCCACCACCTCTGCTCAGCATGAGCCTGGAACTGCAGGCTCACCTCTGGCCAGGGACACCTGGAGGCAGCCCCAAGAATCTGCCACAGAGCTCTGCATGGCCAGGAGCAGGGAGCCTGGCCAGTCTCACCGCCCGGGGTGGGGACATGCCAGAGGTTGGACAGGAGGGCCTATCTTTGAGGGTTCGGGATGAAGTTTGGGGAACTGGGTCAGAAGTGGGGGCCTTGCGGGTGTGTCATCTGCAGCCAGAGGAAAGCTGGACTGCCCAGCGGAGGCAGCAAAGGTGGCAATTCAGAGCGCTGTTGGGCTCACCTTGCCACCCAGTTTCCCCTCTACTTCCTTCTATGCCCACCCATGCCCACGGTCCTGCTCACTGAGCATCTATGTCTTTTTGCTTTGCCACCTCCTACCTGTCCCCCCATCAGACCTCCACCCACCCACATACCCCAACGAAGCGTCAGGGTTCCTAACGAAATGGAACCGCTGCCAGATGAAATATATTACTATTAAATACTTAATTCTTCCAGTGAGCGGAGAGCAGGCAGCATGCATACGATTATTAAAGAAAATTACTTTGGCTGATCAGATATTTCTGCATACTAATTTCTGACCCCTCTTCTGCCGCTCCCGCTTCTTGTCCCTCAGAGACCAGGACAGATAAAATTCCATCACAAATAGCTGATCATTGAGGCTTGCATTAAAAATCACATTTTTTCCCTCCTGCCGCTCTCTCTTGTGCCTTCTCTAGGCTGACGTCCTTGCTGGAAGAAGCGGGTGTCCCTAGACAGCAACAACTGCTGGACAACATCTAGAGAGATGCTATTTCCTTCTCTCTCTCTCTCCATTTTCTCCAGCATCAGCCGATCCCCTATTCCAACCAGTTCCCTAAATGGGCAGAAAACCCTGCAAGCACAAGCGAGTGTGCTCGGAGCTCCCAAAGGTCTCATCAGAGTGCCGTGCTCCTGTGTTCTGTGCTTCAGAGCATGATGTGGCTGCCCACCAACCAAGATGGCTGACTTGGCACCAAGTGGGCATGTCAAGCTGTTAAAGAGAAGCAGGAAATGTGACCAGAGGTCCCACCCACAAAGGTAGGGACTTCCTAACCTCAGAGCTTTTGATTGGCCTAGGTTTAGGTCTCTTTGTTAATGTCTGGGGAATCCGTTCACTGAGCTAGTAAAGTCAGCAAGCTAGAGATGTGTGTACGTATCTCCAATGCCTAACTCAAAATTACACTTGTACTTTCTGTGCCTCGGTTTTCTCATCCGCAAAATGGGGAGAGAAGCAGTGCAGTGCCTAATTCATATGCTTGTTGTATGAATTGAGTTAATGTACAAAAAACACTTAGAACATGATTTGGCACATAATCACCATATATGAATTAGCTGTCTTTACTATCATGAGCGTTGACTACATATATATATATGTGTGTGTGTGTATATATATATATATATATATATATATATATATATATATATATATATATATATATATATATATATAGTCTAATTTTAAAAAAGTGCTCTCTACCTGCTCATGAATGACTCCTCCTTATGATTCCTCCATCAAAGGGAGTCTCTCCAGGCCTCTTGATCCCAACTTGGTGTAACTAGGCTCTCAGTGCCTCCCAGGGCCCCTTCATAATGACCCCTCAACCTGGTTCTGAGCCCCCAGCCTCACTGCAAGCCACCAGGGCCAGAGCAATCACCAGGGTTCTGGAGGTGACAGGAGCGTGCTAAAAATACACGCATTCCCCACAACTCCACACGCCGTCAGCTCACCTGCTCTCATGAGAAGCTGCTGCTCTGGGGCTCCCAGGTAGAAGGTGGCACTATAGCCTGGGCAGGTTCATTCCCTTGTCCCTGAGATGGGAATCGCTGCTCGGCAGGGCTCCTGTCCTCCTCAGAGTCTTGGGAAGGGAGATGGGCAGGCAGCCTGAGGGACTCGGGTGGGAGGAGATGCCAGGCCTGGGGGCTTCTGGGATGCTCCCTTAAACCAGAATATTTCAGGAGGGACTGGGGAGATGGACAAAGCCTGGAGGGTGTGCCATCTCGCGTGGCTACCCTAAGGTAGCCCCTGGGGGGCGGGGGCAGGGGCTGGGGCTGGAGGGAGTAGATACCCTGGACAGAGCCCCTGACAGTTTTGGGAGGAAGCAGAAACCCTGAGTTCCCATGGCCTATCTGTCTCCCTGCTCCTACCATGGACCCTTCGCTCTAATCTCAACAAGACAGCCGGAGGGATCCTTGTGAAACCTAAGAGAGGGTTCCCCATCTCAGAATCATCACAGTCACCCACAGGCCCTACCCATCCCCTCTCGCTGCTGTGGTTTCCTCCACAGCACTCAGCGGAACCTACTATTGTACACATTTTGCTTCTTTGTTTTGTTTTTGCATGTATCCCTCACTGGGATATGAACTCCATGAAGACAAGTACCTTCACTTGTTTTGTTCCCTGTTTGTTCCCAGGGCTCCGAACAGAGCCAGGCACTGAGCAGGCCCCCAGGAAGAGTTTGTGAATAAAGGTGACTCTTCAGGAAGGATTTTGGAGCAATTGGAAGAGTAGATGCAGAACACAGAGGCCCAGGAGGGCCCCATGTGTTTGGGAAACAAGTGATGCTTGGTGCCCAGGGTGCTCATGGGAAAGAAGAGATGAGAGCAAGGCTGCAATGGCGTTTCTGTAGGGCACAGAGAGAAGAGGGAGGTGACATGATTCGATTTGTGTTTCTGGCAGATCCTGGTGGGGAGTGGATGAGAACTGAGCAAGATTGGAGGCAGGAAGAACATATAGGAGGCTGCGCAGACATGCAGGAGAGAGAGGGCAGACCCTACTCAAAGCGGGGGGACGTGGAGGATGCTGGGATAGCTCAGCAGGCTGAGTGCTTGCCTTGCGACCGCGCGGTCCCTGGATGGAATCCTGGCCCTGGCCCTTGCAAACCCACATGCCTCGTAACTGCCAGGATGGCTTGGTGGTGAAGGTTCTCGCCTGCCATGCAGGAGGTCCCCAATTTGGGTCCTGTCCTGGGTGGCCTCACGTCCACCTGTGTGGAATAAAACTGTGTCACAAGTAATGATGTACAACTATGGAGACTGCTCTGGACCCCTATCCCCCATTCTCTCTCTCTCTCTCCTTCTCTCAAACAATAAAATAAGTCTTTTTTTTTTTTTTAAGCAGGGTGATATGGGTGAAAGTGAATTTCTAAGGGAGTGAGAAGCAAGGTGACAGGCCTTCTCCCCCCTCTCCAAAAGAGGTCTTCCTGTTTCTTAACCTCAGCCAGGCTGTCCCTAACTCCATCCCTGGGAGACCCCTCCCTTGCCTCTGGCCCTATCTAAACTCTACTCATCCTTCAAAGCTCAACCCAATCCCTGCCTCTGGTTCTGAGTTCTCTGCATCACACCAATGTCCTCTAAATGACGGGCATTCCTCTTGGGCCACTTTTGTCATTGCCTGTCCCCACTGGTCATGTAAACATTTCATGAGGGCTTTGCTGGTGACCTTCCCAAGAATGGTGGCATTCCTACTGCAAGCCTGCCAGAACTGCTTAGCGGTTGAGGGCCTGGGGCTTTCTCCCCTGGCAGTCTCAGATTAAATCCCGAGTCTCACACTTACTAGCTAATTGACTTCAGGCAAGCTACTTCTGCACCCATGAAATAGTATCAGCTCACAGGGCTGTTCTGAGGATTCACTGAGCTGAGGATGCATGTAGGTGCAGTAAGATGTAAAACACGTGTCCACACTCCCTTAGCACCCTGTACTTGTGTTGCCATGCACACATGTGCACGCATTTAGCCATCATGGCAGTGACTCTCTGTCTTCCCCACTAGCTCGTAAACACCACGAGGACAGGAGCCAGCCTAGCCCAGCACAGCCCCTTGACGTAGTCACAGCTATTAAATAAATATGTGCTGAAGGAATGGATTGTGGAATTATTACACACTTCACATGCTGACTTCAACCGAAACGAAGATGCCAAAGAAGAGAGAACGCCAGCGCAAGCCGAGCGGACTCCCGGCAGAGGCCGGTGGGTTGGGCGGTTTCATCACACTCTTTCCTAGAAAGGAGAGGTGGAGGTCAGAGCCTGGGCTGCCTGTGGCAGGGAGGGTGCCGCCTACACAGCCACCTCAGTGTGGCCGTCCAGCTACCTTGTTCTTACCCCAGCTCTGAATGGAGGATTGTGGGCTCAGAGACAGGGGTGGGGCTTGGCCTGCTGGACCCTCGGGGGAGCTGGCAGGCCTGAGCCACTGTGGAGCACTAGTCCCAAAGCTGTATATACACAGGGCTGGGAATGTTTATTTTTCCTTATTGACTTTCTCCAAATAAACCCCTGGCCAGCAGAAAGGGGCTCCCAGCAGCAGCTGTTTACCCAGTGTTTGTGATAAAGGACCTTCTCCATAGCAACAGGTGGCAATGTGCAACTCTGAAAACAGGGAGGGCCTGCAGGAGTGCTGTGTATACTGGAAGGGGCAAAAAAAGAGGCAGAGGGAGGAAGCCAGACCAGGAGACTGGGGCTGGGGAGTGAACTGAAGGGGAGATGGGGAAGCAAGCCCCAAAGAAGGTGAGAGGGTTCTGGCCTCAGAGAGGCTTCTACTGAGTTTCTGGTGGGCTCGGAGGAAGGCAAGACCCTCAGGTGCTAGGCAGAGAAGACAGATGCACCTTTCTGGCGGGGGCGAGGGGGGGGGAAGCAGGGGGGAGGGGGTGGGCGCAGGGGGGGGGCGGAACAACTGTGAGCGGGAGCACCTTGCACAAGCACATGGGCTTGTGCAGCCTCATGTAACTGTGAGTCTAGGCAATTGTGTGTTCCCGTTACTGTGTGTGTTTATGCATATGCTGGAAGGCAGGGTGTGCTTGTTTTCCAGGGCTGCCCTATTACCACACACTTGGTGGCTTAGAACAATAGGAACCTATTCTCTCACAGTTCTGGAGACCGGAAGTCTGAGATCAGGGCTGAAACAAGCTTGGTTTCTTCTGGAGGCTCCGAGGGCGTGGCGGGCCCAGGCCTCTCTCCTAGCTTCTGGTAACCGCCAGCAATCCGGGGCGTTTCTTGGCTTGTAGATGCTCCGATCTCTGCTCCCATTGTCACAGGGCATTCTCCCTTGTGTGTCTCTGTGTTTGTGACTCGATTTCCCTTTTCTGATAAGGACACCCATCCTCCTGGATTTAGGGCCCACCTTAGCCCAGGATGACCTCATCTTAACTTGACTGCATCTGCAAAGACCCCGTTTCCCAAGAAAATCATACATGCGGCTACCAGGGGTTAGGACTTGCACGAATCTTTTGGAGACACAAGCACCCCCTACAGGGGATGTCTGCCTGAGGGCACAGACAGCTGTCACTTCGCTTGGATGGTGAATGCACATGCAAGACTTAGAAAGCAGACTGCTCCTTCATGCTCCTGCCTTTCCTTCTCCCCGGACAGACGAGGTGGTGGACGTGGGCACTGCGCCCCGCCTGTCTCATCAGGATGAAGTCTTCAGGCAGTGGGAGAGGATCAGAAGGACCTGAGGCATCAGGCGTGGTGCCCGGGTCTATGTCCTACATCCTAGTTGTGTGACCTTGGTCACGTTACTTCTTCCCTTAGTGCCTTCGTTTCCTCATCTGTCCCAATAATCCCCACCTCAGAGCCATGAGGATCATAAGGCTCTTGGCACAAAGCCTGGCACATCCTTGCCACTACTCAAATTATGGGCATTTTGTTACTTTTCACAGGCCTTGGCATTTCCATCAGGCAGTGTGTGGAAATGCACTTGGGAATGCCACACTGAGATGGCACCTACTCCTGCAGATAGAAGTCTCTGTTCCAAAAGTTGGCGCAGGGACCCAGGTACCATGGGGGGTGAGGGCGGGAGGGAGGACCGCTTGACATGGGCACAGCCCTGGTGGAGTTTATCCCAGGGGCCTGGTATGGGCAAGGACGTCAGTGGGAACCTTCCAGCTAGACACAGGGCCCTGCCTAGTGAGACAGATGCACACCTGTGCCATCTTCCAGTTCACCGAGTGAGTGCCCTTGAGGAGACTCAGGCCAGCACCTGAATCAGGGCAACCCTTCAGCAGCTGCAGTGTGTCCAGGGTGATGGTGACTGGGAGGACAGTGCGCACCCACACACACACACACACACACACACACACACACGCAGACACACAAGCACACCGCACATACCCACATATCACACACACCCCCCTCAATGAGACACATCCACACAGACATATTCAGACACATATGCGCACACGGCAGACACACAGCACACACATGCATCTACCTCACGCGTACACACCCACCTTACATACAAGCACACCTCACAGTCACACTCAGGGGACAGAGTCCTAGCAGTACAGCCACACACCTCACAGACATGCATACCTTACACAACCTCACAGGTACACACACACCTCGCAGACACACACCTCGCAGACTTCCACAGGTAGGCAGACAAAGATTTCAGCCGTGTGGAAACACTTCTCCTATCCTGTGGATACCGAGTGTCCATAAGCAAGTTTATTAGTGCATGCACAAATATTTCTTCAACACCTACTATGTTCCAGGTGCTGTTCTGGTCACTGGAGAAGCAGCAGAGGACAAAGCAGGGAGGTTACATTTCAACCAGGGAGACAGTAAGAGCAGTGAATAGGGAAGTTACATCATAGATGAGAAAGAATTTAGTGCCATAGAAGATGGTGAAGAAGGAAAAGGAGTTGAGGAAGGAGGCTGCGATCTCACATGCATGCTCTACTGCTTCCAGCGGTTCCCTTGTCCCCCCAGTGCCAGCCTATGAGCCAGAACCCGGTCGGGCTCCATCCTGCCTCTCTCTCCTGAGTGGAGTTGGCCTGGAATCTGGCCAGAGCTGAACATCTGCCTGTTGGCTCCTGGCCTGGCGCTTGGGGCGTGGCCTCTGTCACAGTCCCAGCATCTGGTGTCCCTTGGCAGGGTGGGCTGCCGCTCCTCCGAGATCTGTTGCTCTCCGACTACGGCGTGTCATCCTCGTTACTATTCTGATCCTCATTACAGGGAAACGTCCTTGCGCTCAAACACAGCAACCGCGCCGCACCGTTCCACAGCCCCGTGGGAGACAGGGCACTTTTCTGGAGCTGCGGAGAGAACAGTCAGAGCAGTCAGGGGCCAGGCTTGATCCTTCCAGAGTTTCTCAGGGAGGGTGGGGGTGCACCCTTCTGGGATGTCAACGTTTTCTCTCCTCTGTCCTCCCAGCTGCGATTCTTACCAGTGAGAATCCAGCTAATTGTTTGCTCTGGGCCTGGGCCTGCCACCAACTACCACGAGGACTCCAGAGCCAGCCCTGCCCTTGGCTTGTCTGTACAGCCAGGCACCTGCAACCGTGCTGGGCACCCCAAGGCTACTTGAAGGGTCAGGGATGGCAAGGGACCAAAGTAAACCAGAATTGGGTGGCGGAGAAGCATGACCTATTGCCCTAGGCCCCTGGGTGAGTGATGAGGGGCTTCCCCTTGCCCAGCGCAAGGATCTGTGCCCTTCTGGAATCATCGACCTTGAAGTTCCACCCTCACAGTTATTCCTATAAGCTAAGCATGGCCTCCTGGGCCCCAGGTTCTCATTTAAAGGGCAAATATATTCCCTGTGAAAGAAAACGTGTTGCGTGACCAATAATGTGGTGTTGAACGACCTGGGGCAATTCCTGGAACTTTTCCGAGCCTCACTGTCCTTGCTTGTAAAATGGGTTGTGACGCCCTCCTACCTCAGGGTTGCTGGGAGGATTAGATGAGTGACTGTAAAGCCCTGAGTACGGTGCCCAGCACACAAGCACTGCTCAGCAGTGGCAGATTGTGTGGTGTGTGATCTGGATGCATTTCTCTGGCAGGATGTGTCACTGGGGTGGGGCAAGCTGAAGGGACCTTCTGACTGGTTGTGTTCCGTGCAGCTGGTCAGCGTTGGCATTGCTGAAGAGACTGAGGAGAGAGCGAGAACACACGGGATTTAAAACCTCAGCCAGCTGAGTGAGCTCGGCCCCCTGGGAGCAGGGCACCTCAAAGACAAGTAATAGGGCCAGCTTTTGGGGACCTGAGTTGGGGAGAGGGGTGGCTGGAAGGGAAGAGTGGGGAGGGGAAGGATGGGGAGCTAGGGGTTTTACTTCTAGCTCTGAGCAATGAGCACTGGGGAGACAGCTAGAGAACAGAGCCCTCAGAAAGTTTCCAGCACATTCCTGCTAAAATTAGCCCTGTCTTGCGTATGCAACTCTATATTTAAACCAAAGGCCTGTCAGAGTCACTGTGCTGTGTTGCCGGCACACGCCAGTGGGTGTGGGGCCCACTGCTGAGGTTGGGGTGCAGGGAACAGCCCGGGACGTGGGCAAGATGCCCCCCAAACGGGGAGGCCACCACCCACCCATACCCACTTGTGCACAGCTGCATGGGGGGTGGGATCAGCGTGTGGCATATGTGTGTTGCTCCCAGGCATGTGCAAGGCCTCCTGCCTCTTGTCCCGACCTCAGGGGACAGAACACCAGCAGGACAGAGAGACACAAATACCATCAGGTGGAAAAAATGGTCTGAGAGAGAGGAAGGAGAAAGAGGCCAATGACAAGGGACAGAGATGGGGGCAGAATGGGTGAGCATGTGTTGATGGGACAGGGGAGGCAGACAGAGCTCTAGGCAGCCTGACATGGGGCGGGTGGTGCATCCAGGGGGCTGTGGTGAGCCGGTTACAACAGGGGCTCGGTCTCCTCTAACCAGCAAGCGCCCCTTCCCCACTCGGAGTGTGAGGGCATGCAAGCTGCCCCTCCTCCCCGCCTGCCGCCCAGCCTGCTCCGGGGAGAGGGCTGGCTGATGCAAAGCCGGTTTACCTGAGGTCTGGAACATTAACTTTGACACTGAAAAGGGGATATTTTATTACCCAGGAATATTTCTGCATCTCTTCAGCGATCTTCGTGCTCAGCCCCACCCCCAGCTGCAAGCCTCTTTAGACAATTAAAACGGACTCCAGTTAACCCTACTGATCCAGCCCAGCTACAGGCCCCAAAGAGGGGTTTTATATGTGAAGGGGGGGTTATATGTGGGCAAGTGTCTCCTTTATCCCTTACTCTTGTCCCAACGTTTGCATGTGTGCATGTGTACATGTATGTGTGCATGTGTACAAGTATGTGAGTGTGCGTGCCTGTGTGTGGGTGTGCCTGTGTGCATGCGGGGGACAGGTGGGGTGACCTTCCTTCCGTAGCCCTAGTCTGCTCTGATTGCAGCCCTGCTAAGGGCCCCAGAGAGTACTCAGCACCCTATTAGCCTGCAGATGGGGCAGATGAGTCTCCATGCAGGGGTGTGAGCTTGACACTCATCCAGGACTCATTCCCTGTTCCATACTTTTCCACGTATTCTCTGCCTTCTGCTAAACTAAGTCCCCGTCATTTTTAGCATGTGTCTGGTCACCCTGAGACCCGGCTCTGGCTTTCCAGGTAGAGTGGTCAACAGTCTAGTTTTTCTGTGACTGTCCTTGTTTCTTGACACTAAATGTTCTGCATCCAAGTCAGGATGGATGGTCACCCTCCAGATCAAAATGATTGTGCCTGTTTCTGTGCTCCTAGGAATAGCCAAGGATACAGCTCGCAGTTATTGACCCTCTCTGCTGTTGGCTTACGTAACTGATGCAGGTTCCTTAATTTAATCCTCATAATAAGCCTCTCCGTAGAGACTATGATTCCCATTTTACATATGGAAAGCCTGAGGCACAGAGAGGAAAACAGGCAAGCCCCGCTGAGATGGGCAGAGCCAGGATCCAAGCCTGCACACTCTAGCCCCGGAGGCAGAGCTCTCTTGGAGGACTCCTCCTGTGATTGACTTATAAGGCCGTCTTGGGATACCCGGATAGCTGAGAGGTTGAGCGCTTGCCTTGCAATCCCAAGGTCCAGGGTTTGAGTCCCAACCCTGGCCCGTGCAAACCCAGAGGCTGAACTGCTGTGCAACTGGTAATTGCCGGGATGGCTTGGTGGTAAAGGTTCTTGCCTTTCATGTGTGAGGCTCCCAGTTCAGTTCTCACCCCACGTGGCCCCACATCCATCTGTGTGGAATGAAACCATGTCACATCTAAGGATGTGCAACTGTGGAGACTGCTGTGGGTCCTCCCCCTTCTCTCTCTCTCTCACAAACAGTAAAAATAAAGGCTGTCTCCTTGCTCAGCCAGGTTTCCTTCGCCCGGTGTCCAGTACAGTGCCAGGTACGTGATGCACACTAAGGAAAGTTCTGCTGACAGGGTCCGTGCCCGGCTGGCCCTCCCCCAGCTGGCCCTAACTCCTCCCCTCGGTCCTGTGCTCGGGGCCTCTGGCCTTCTGAGCCATTGCCCTTGCTTTGCTTTGGTGTCTTTTTGGCTCCTGCATCCCCTAATCCGGAATCTTGAAAGACATGCTTTCCCATGAGGCAGCAAAGGTCAGAAGAAATCCACGCCTGTGTTCTGAGAGGTTCCAGACTGAGCACTTTGGCCTGAAGCCTCCAGCAGTTCACCGTGTACGTGGTTCCAGGATGGGAGCACCAGACTCCAGAAGCGGGGCCCTGCGGCTGGCCTCCGGGGCCCTGCCCCCGCCACCCGCTCCTGTGCACATGTAATCCCCACAGAGGGGTCTGGGTGGTAGAGCTCTTGCGGTTTACTCGTTTCCAGAAACTCTTTAGTGAAATTACAGCTTTAATTAAATACAGCTGGCTGTATGTTATACTCCATATAATTATCGTGTTATTATTATTATCACTTAGACAAAAGTTCAAACAAAGTTTACTGTAAATACTGTTTCACAGAAACAACTGAAAGAGCTGAGGGCTATTGGCCCGTCTGAGTGACAGAGAGGAGTGGCCATGGTTGCTTGGTAGGCGAAGGAGAGAAGGGGCCCTTTGGGAGATGCTGGTGTGCATGGGGGCACTTGGGGAGGAAGAGCCGTGGGATGGGCTCAGGCTAAGTAACAGGTGACCTTGGGCAAGTCTTTGTCCCATCTCTAGGCCTCGGGTCCCTTCCCCAGGATAGAGAAGCTTCATTAATCTTACAGCTGTTGATTGAGACCTACTATGTGTGAGGCACCGTTCTGGGAGCTGGAGCTCAGCGGTCAACCAAGCAAACAAAATTCCTACCCTCATGTAGCTTACATTCTCGTGGGAGGGAGAGAGAGGTGTGACTGACTGCAAGAGGTAAGTGACTGCAGAGGTAAGTGTATGACATCACGATATCAGGCAGCAGCGAATCACCAGAGGAAAAATAAAGCACAGAAGGGGACAGAAAGGGATGTTAGAAGAACCGGAGGTTCTGGTTCAAAAAAGGCCCTCCCCAAAGGGGAGACAGTTGATCAGGAATCTGAATGAGGTGAAAGAGTGAACTGGGGGAAAATATGGGGGGAAACTCTCCCAGCAGAGGGAACAGCACTAGCAAAGGCCCTGAGGCAGGAGTCTGTTTGGCACGTTTAAGGAATGTTTGGAGCAGAGCAAGAGAAGAACAAAAGAGGTCAGAGGGAGACTGGGGCATGTAAGGCCTGGTAGGCCTCAGAGGAGACTTTGGGTTTTATTCAGAATGGCAGGGGAAGCCATTGTGGGGTTAAGGGAAGACAGATGACATCCTGATCTGATTAGCATTCCACTCAAATTAGTATTACCAAGTTTCCTTCCCACTCTGACCCACTTTGACTCTAAGGTCTATTCCTGTGGAACAAACCATTTCCGAATTTGGTTGCTTAGAATGAAAATTGACGACTATCTGTGGGCTGACTGGGCTCAGCTGGGCGGTTCTTGCTTGGGGTCTTTCGTGGGGTTCAGTTGGGTTGTAGCTGGCACGGGGGTTATCGGAAGGCTGGGTTGGGTGGGATGTCCAGGCGGCCTCTTCACTCGCACGTCTGGCGCCTTGGCTGGGTGCTTGGCCCAGCGTCTCTTTCCCTCTCTCCCGGCGGCTGCTTCACGTGACTAGCTTGGGCTTCCTCACAGTGTGGTGGGCTGAGGGAAGTTGGACTTCTCACATGCTGTGTGACAGTGACACTGTCAAGAGGTCCAGGAAGGAAAGCTTTTTCTTGTCTAGCCCGGGAGTTCACACAGTCACTTTGGCCACATTCTATTGGTTATCCTGGCTGCCCTGGATTTAATGAGAGGAGTCTGCACACAAGAGTATGAGCACGGGGAAAGGTGGTTAGCTCAGAGGCCATTTTTAGAGATAAGCTGTCATAGGTTCCCATTAGAAAAGCCACAGAAATGATTATAGCTGCTACTTATTGAGTGCTTTCTATGGATCAGGCACTGTTACAGTTTCCATATTTTAACTCACCTCATCTTCATATCAACCCTAAGAGGTGGGCACTATGGTTAACCCTATGGGGAAACTGAGGCACAGAGAGGTTGTGATCATAGAGCTAGTGAGGAGGAAGTTGGATTGAACCCAGACTGTCTGGCTCCAGAGTCTTTGCTTCCTCAGACTCAAGTTTCCTTGGCAGCCTAGAGAGAACCCTCCAGAATGCGTGGAGACAGAGGGATTGTCCCTGATCTCTCCGACTTCCCTTGCCCAGGGCACAGCAAGTGTCTGATCAAATTTGTTTGCAGAAGTGCGCAGCTTGAGAAGAACTTTTCAGAGTGTGGAAAGAGAGGGCTTTCTTATCCTGCCGGCTGAACACACCCAATAATCACAGGCCCATGATTATTTTTTTAAAGATTAATTTTATTGTTTAAGAGAAGGTGAGAGAGAGAGAGAGAGAGAAGTGGGGAGGGCCCAGAGCAGTTTCCATAGTTGTACATCATTGGGTGTGATGTGGTTTCATTCCACACGGGTGGATGTGGGGCTGCGCAGGATGGGAACTGAGTGGAGGCCTCCTGCACGGGAGGCAAGAACATTTGTTGCTGCCATCCTGGCGGTTACTAGTTGCGCTGCAGTTCAGTATATGCGTTTTCACAGGCCAGGGTCAGGATTCGATCCCCCGACCTCATGGATGCAAGGCAAGCGCTCAACCTGCTGAGTTATCCCAGTACCCCACCCACCCCCCCGCTCCCCCGCATGGAGTTTTTGAACTGGGAGGAATCTTCAATATCAAGGCTAAATCATGTAGTACAGTCGTGAGAACTGAAGCCCAGAGAGAGGTAGGGTCTTGCCTGAGATCGTCACAGTTACTCTGCAACACGTCGGTGAGATTCATTGCCTAGATCTCACCCAGTCACCGTACACAACATCCTCACTGAGGCCTGGGCAGGGTGGAAACTATATGTACGGGCAGGACTAGAGTGATGGCCCCTGCACCTCTGTGCTCCAAACTCGTCTGGATGGTGTGAATGACCCTGTGAGCTGGAAGGGGTGGGCAGGAAGGGCTCTGTAATAAAGTCACAGAACAGTGCACCAGGAATCAGGGGAACTTAACCTTCTGACCCTGCGCACCCATCCAATCCCTCCGAATCCCAGAGTGAAACAGGCCATGGCCCTAGACACAAGGGCGCGGTGGTGCCCAAGATTTCTTATTTCAGAGCCTGGGGCCTGAGAAGATGGGCAGATTGGAGCAGGGAATAAAAAAGGTTGGCAGTCTGGCATTTCAGAATCCTCAGGGGCTGCCCGGATAGCTCAACAGATTGAGCGCTTGCCTTGCAACCATGAGGTCCGGGGATCGAATCCTGACCCTGGCCTGTGATAACGCATATACTGAACTGCAGCGCAACTAGTGACCACTGACATGGTGGAGAAGGGTCTCGCCTCCCATAAGGGAGGCCCCCAGTTTGGTTCCCACCTTGTGTGGCCCCACATCCACCTACGTGGAGTGAAACCATGTCACAACTAGTGATGTACAACTATGGAGACTGCTCTGGGCCCTTCTCCTTTCTCTCTCTCTCTCTCTCTGTCACCTTCTCTCAAGCAGTAAAATAAATCTTAAACAAATAAAAGACTCCTGGATTCCGAAAGGGACTGGGCCCCTTGCTGGCTCAGTCTAGAATAGCTCTAAGGTCGATGTTGAATCCCAACTCCAGATGAGGGGTGGGGTGGACTTGGATGAAGCAGCCATGTTTTCTTCTGCAGTCTCAAACCTGTGGCTGTCTGGGTTTGGAGGAGGGGAGGGGATTGTGGCCAAGCAGTGGCCATGGGCCCGCTGTGTCTCCTCCTCCCCGCCCATCACCTGGAGCCCCAGGAGTGTGGAGCAGGTTGCTAACTTGTGCTGACACTGGCAGGGGCCACTGCTCCCAGCCTGATACCTCATGGCAGCCACACTTGCACAAATCTTTAATTGTTTAGTTTAAAGAATTGTGTTTTGACCGCAAGGGGATTTTGGCTGGAGCTCAAGAAGTGATAATGATATTTCGCTGCCAAGACGTCTCCTTGGCTCTGTGTGTGTTAATGTGCACTTTCAAGACGCTCCAATTAACTGCATCGGCTCTCGGGGAGAGAAAGGCAGTGGGAGAGGAAGCAGGCAGGAGAGAGAGGAGGGAAGAATGCTGGCGATTTGGAGAAGGCAGACAGGTTTCCCCCCACCCCCACCCCATTTTTTTTTTTAGCAAATAAATGGAGGGGGGTGGATGACAAAGTTCTTGAAGACAAGCTCCAAGTGAAGTGAGGTCTCATGCTGGATAAAGCCAGGAGAGGCCCTGAAGTCACACCAACCACAGGCTCTCCTGGCCTGGGGCTCTCTTAAGAGCAGGCCTGCTTCATTTGGCCCCCACGAGGTCACCCCGCCTGCCTGTTCCCTCCATGCATGCTGGCCTCTGCTTCTCCAACTCGGATACAACCCTAACCCCAGCCTGTCATCATTTGGACCTCCTCCCCTCTCACCCCCCACACCCCCTCAGCCCTCCAATCACACCAGTCTCTGCTGGTCCTGAACTGAACTTACGGCAATGTGGGGTGCAAATGCACACACAGATTGTGTATTTGCTGTTCCCTCTGCTCAGAATGCGCTTCCCCAAGATACCTGCTTGGCTCGCTTCCCTCCCTCCCTGAGGGTTTTGTCACAAATGCCACCTTCTCAGAGAGCTCATGTTAAATACTGCAGTATGTACTGCACTCCCTTTCTCCTTCCCAGCGTTAACATTCGCCACTGTCGAACACATAATTTAGCCATTCGTAAAGTTTTGTGATTGGCCTCCACCGCTGGCATGCAACCTCAGAGTGGACAGTTTTGTCTTTTGCTCACTGCTGTATACTCAGATCTCCAGCAAGTAGTGGCTCAGTTAGTATCTTTCGCTTGGTAGCAGCACGAATGAACTCTGTACTAACCAGTAGGCTTGGCCCAACACGGTGCCCTCCTCTGAATCCTAACTCCAAGTGTGTGTCCAGCCATTTTGTTAGGCCGGCTACTGCACACCCACTGCTGCCTCCCAGCTCTTTGCTCTCCAATCTCACTCTCACTCTTACCCTGATTCAACTTCAGCCCGCGCTGCCCTTCACCCCTGCTCTGACCTTTGCCCTCACCAACCAAATCTGGACCCCTTCCTCCATCTAGGCGGTTCCTTCTTGGCTCAATGTCATCTGCCACTTCTGGGTGCTCCAGCTTCAGTGTGCTGTGAGACCCATTCCACCCTGGGCCTCGAGGACCTTCCACAGAAATTCCAGCAGAGGCCTCGCTGCCAGCGCTCCAGGTGAAAGGCCTGAGTGGGCCCACGCCTGTGGTGCACAGCACTCCCAGGCCCTCAGGTGCGGACAGGGCTCGGGGCCAGGAGGAAAGCCTGCAGCCAGGCCCAGCGCCTCCCTGCTCACTCACTTTCCCCTCAGGGTGACAGGAGGGGTGGGAGGGCGCACCAACCTGAGCACCAAGATGACTTTTCCACATGCTGAGGTCTCCCCCATCCCCTCTCACACACAGACACTGTGGGCACACTCAGAAGCATCTAGAATCACACACACACACTCCAAAGCGGTGATGCATGTGAAAGCAAAGGCTTCCTCTCCAAAGCAACATCTGCCCTACAGAGACACCCACTCCCAAAGTGAGGGGAGGGAAGGGGGCCCTGCCCCGGGGGTGGGGGCAGAGGCTGCCCAATCCAGAGAGAATGGGAGAAGCCGGAGGCTCCTGGGACTGGTCAGAACCCTCTCTGCCCTCCCCTCCCCTCCTTCCCCCATCCCCTCTTCCCCTCCCCCTCCCCCCCCACTGCCTTCCCCCTCATCCAGGACCGTCAGGCCTGCGAGGGAGGGTCAGCTCTGCTGGCTCAGGTTACACGGAGCTGAAGACAGGAAGATTTAGCGAGGGACCCGGGCCCAGCACAGTGTGCTATTTGTCCGCCTTTGAAACCAGAGGCTGAGTGGCGGGGTGGGGAGCGGCGCGGGAGGGGGCGCGCGGACACTCGGGTGAATTATCGCTCAGCTCGGGTCTGACTTCCAAGGCTCTGGCCGCCCTCCCCCTGGCCCCAGCTCCTGTTTCTCCAGGTGCTGGGGTGTTTTCCTACGTGTTAATTTGCCCCAGTTGACGCGCCCATTCTTGGCCCCGGCCCCCCAAGGGGAGACCAGCCTGCCTTGGGGCGGGTCAGGGGGGCTGTGGAGGTGGAGAGACCGGAGGCGCAGCCCCAGCCGTGCTCGGGGCTGAGAGGGACAATAGCGAGGGCGGGAAGCGTGTTCCGGGAGGGCGCATGTTAGCTCCTAGACCCTACATCGCCCTGAGCAGCCCGGACTTGCCCCGCGCGCAACCCCACAGTGGTCCCCACGGACCTGCGCACGCGCAGCGCCCCCCGCTGGCTCCCCAGGCCACTTGGCCATCTCCTCCTGGAAGCTAGCCAGGGCTTCCCTTCTCTGGAAAAGAGCCTTGGTTAACGTCTGTGCGCGCATTTGTCCTCCCAGACACCCATCCGGTCACTGTCTTCTCAGACGTCGTCCGGTCAGTTTAGGTTTTACATTTCTGACCTTTAGAGGCAGGGAAACAGAGGCTCTGAGAGGCTAAGTGACTTGCCCAAGGGCACGCAGCTACTGAGAAGCGAGGCCAGGATTTGAACTGAGATCTGCTAAGTCCAGTGTCCATGATGTTTGCCCACATGCAAATAGGAAGAGGGTGTCTGGAAAGGAAAAATTGGGGAGCACAGAGCCTGTGTGAGGGTGTAAGGGTAACCCCCCCCTCCCCGGTCCCCCATCCTTCAGGGCAGGAGCCTAGCAGCAGGATAAACTCTCAGATGCCAGGAGCCAGCCTGCCCTGGCCCTTTGATCTTGGTCACTCCTCTCTCAGGCTAGCTCCTCCCTCAGACTAGGCTAGGACAGGGTCTGCAATGGGGCAAGAGTGCCACCAGCCCCTGCTGAACCTCAGAGTGGCCCCTGTGGGCGTGCCCGTGCCGCTGACTGTCCCTAACCCTCAGGCCTAAGGCCCAGGGAGCGGGGAGTCCTGGGGGCTAGAGGCTTTGTTAGAGGCTTGTTCTGCTCACTGCAAAAAGCTGCCGGCACCACGGGGTCTCCTGGTCGCAGGGCCCCACCCACTTTGCTTCCAGGCTTGGATGGAGGATGGGGTGACATTTCTCCTTACAGTTGTCCCTCTGGGACCCTGCTCTCTCTTGCCCAAGCCCCTCTTCATCTGTCAGGCGGCAGGGCCAGGCTTCTCAGCCCGGCACCCCCATTTCCCCTCTTCCTGGCGGCAGCACCCCTGTCACCTCACTCCTCACCTCAGCTCACAGGCCTCAGCTCAAGCTAACCCTGGGCCTCTCAAGTGGGTTGTAGGGAGACTGTGGGCAGGTGGGTCAAAGAGTGGGAATGGTCACCTCCTTCCCCTGCCCAAGGGGAGATGCCAAAGCCCCTGCGCAGAGCTGTGTGACAGGCAAGGCAAGGAGACAGGGACATTCAGAAGTTGGGGTTCTTTAACCTCTCTGTCCATCTTTTCTTTTTATCACCCTGCTTTCACATGATCCCTGAAGTCAGAGGTCTATTCCTATCCCCAACCAGACCCTATACCCCGCCCCCTCTACCCCACCCCACCACACACACACACAGTCACCTTGGCCTGATCCTTCCAGAATTTCTAACTTTCAAAGTTCCCTTTCCTTACCTCCTGCTTCTGGTAGAACCCAGGGCAGAAGGGCAAGATGGGTCAAGGGCGGGCTGAGCACAACAGTGAGGGGGTGCCTAAACACCTGGTGCACTTGACGTGAATCAAACTGCCTTGGATTGGAATCCAACTTGACTGTGCACTCGTGTGGTCACGGGCCAGTTATTTAGCCTCTTTGAGCCGAATCTTTTCATTTGGAAAAGTGTCTGATCTATCCTCTGGAGTTGGCTGTGAGGACTGGGCGTGCCTGGCGTGTAGTAGGTGTTTTACGAGCGCTGCTGTATTCCAGGCTGTGTGTGCGTGGGGTGAGGGTGTGCCTGGGAGGAGTAGAGGGGGTGAGAAGACCCAGTTGGCCAAATGGGAGGCAGCTTGGCACAAGCTCAAGGAAGCCTTGGTGCTGAGGCTTTGAAGAACTCTGGGAAGTTCGGGCTGGATCAAGACGGTGACCAAGTAAATGGCCAACTGCACCTTTACTACGTTCTCGCAGGTGCCTTGACCTTGAGTTGGGCATGATGGAGGACAGAGAAGAACGCATTTATTGATCCACCTTGTATGTGCCCAGGTGTGGTTCTTACATTTTAGCGGAATGACATAGACAAAAAGAAACTCAATGGACACACACAATTGCGAAGGAATCGCAAGGAAATTACCCAGGGGCTCAGATGGGTGGTCACCCAAGAGGCAGGCACGGAGGCTGACCCTACAGGATGAGCAGGAACTGGAAGAACACACCAGGCACAAAGGACAGAGGTGCAGAGAACATCTTAGCCTGTTTGCAGAACACAAAAGAAAGAATGAGAAAGAAGAATGATGGGCTGAGCGCAGTGGGAGAGGGGAACGAAAGGCCGTGGTGTATGCAGGACGCTGTTGGCCCGCTGAACTGTTGAGATTTTCTGGTCCATGCATTTGGAAGTCACCGCAAAGAGCAGAAGGACCCCGTCTGATCCACGCTCCGAGATTGCCCCTGCCACTCTGAGAAGAAGGGTGGGAGCAGGAGGCCTGTGGCGGCTGAGTAGAGGTCAGCTGGAGGGGAGCAAGGAGCCTTGGGGGTAGCGTGGATGTGGCCCGAAGAGGTGCATTTGACCAAGCAGGACTGGCTGATGGGTTGGAGAGGCGGGGTGAGGGTGAGGAGAGGGGAGGAATCAAAGGGGGTGCTTAGGCCTTGGGCTTGAGGGTTCTGGTGGATGTGGGTGGCATTTGCTGAGTGCGGAGACCAGAGGGAGGAGGTGTAGGGAGGGATTCTGTCTCCGTTCTACCACGTCTGAGATGTCTGTGAGGCTGGGAGGTGAATGAATCAGGGGGGAATGTTAGGGCTGGAGGTTAAATTTTACCTTAAGCAATGGGGAGTCTCTAAATCTGTAGTCCTGGATGAGACCGCCTGGGAAAAATGTCTACATAGAAGAGAAAAGAGGGGTCTGGCCTGGGCAAGGAGGAAGCCCACCATTTGGCTAGAGAGAGGCCAGCAACAGCCAGGGAGGTGTGGGCACGCAGTGAGGCAGGAGGGGGAAGGAGAAAGGTAATGGGAGAGTCAGGAGAGGAGCAAGTTGCAAGGGGAAGGTGCGTCTGTCATGTCAAATGCTGCTGAGCCGTGGAGAAAGGTAGGGACAGAAAAATGACTGTGAGTCTTGGCCACATGGTGATGGCTTTGAGGACTGAGTGCTGTGGACCCAGCAGAAGGCAGAACTACTCTGGATGCGGCTGTTGGGAAGATGGCGGGGGTGGAGTCTCCCTGAAGGAGGGAAGGAGAGAGTAAGAGACTGAGGTGTGCTTTTTTTTTTTTCCTTAAACTTTGCTGCATGTACCCTCTCCCCACTCCAAATCCTGCAGCACCAACCACTCCAGTTCTGGCAGAAACTGCTAGTGGTTGATTCCGATATCTATTCTCATCCTCTTTCTCAGTAATGGAATCATCAACTCTTATGTTGCACATGTTCCCACTGAGAATAAAGACTATGTTTCCCAGGCTCCTCTGCAGCTCAGCGTGGGCATGAGACAGGGTTCTGGTTCATTACTATGTCAATGAAAGTATGTGGGGGCTTCCGGGAAATCTTAAATGGGAGGAGAATCCTTCTTTGAGGTTCCTTTTTGCTGCTCACTGGAATGGAAGTGTGATGGCTGGAGCTTGAGCAGCTCTTTTGGACCATGAAGTAGGAGATATGTACTGAGGAAGACAGAGCGGTAGAATAGAAGGAACCTGGATCTCTAATGACTTTGTGAACCCAACCACCTGACTCTAAGGTTCCTGGAAATTATATGGGGTTTCTATATGTATGAGAGAAATAAATGTTTCTCGTTTACAAGCCAAGGTTTTCTTGGAGTTTCTAGCACCTGCAAAAACCTAATCACAACTGATTTGCTAGCAAAACAGGGACTGCCTGGGAGCAGAGGGGACAGGATGATCACAGCACCCTTTCACTCGAGCTCTGAGAACTGTATGGCCTTAACAGTGAATCGCAGGGCTGAGGCCTCCAAATGCAGCTCCTGAGACACTGATTCTCCAGAGGGCTTCAGAGGGGGCTTCGGAACCTGCCCTGGAACTTGATGACCAGAGAGTTTGCTCAGGTGGCACTCTGAGGAGAGCACCCAGCATGCTGTCATCCTGTCTGTGCCTCACCCCCAGCCCAGCCTGCTGTCTAGCCTCCTCTGCTCTGCTCTGTCTGGCTTCATGTTAGGTTCAGTCAATGGGAACAGACAGGAGGGGTCTGTGGGCGGGAGCAGAGACTCTGCCTCTTGACTCTGGTGTGGCTGCATCTTTCCGAAAATGCAGCTCTTTCAGGGCCGCCCCTTCTGCAGGCTTTATGAACTCACACAGCACCTTTGCTCCTCTGACCCCTCAGACCTAAGGTGGTAACAGCATACTGCGTCGCTAGCCTCTGCCTCAATGTTCCGAGTTCTTCCCCTGACCTCTGGAAAGATTCCTTTCTTTACATCTCTTCATTTGCACTAACGGGCTGGATCTGGTTGTCTGTTGGGACCCTGCCTGATACAGCACCTTCTGTTCAGGCCACAAAGAAACCTGGGCAGAGGCAGGCCCAAGGGACAGAGAGAGAACTAGCCAGAGAGGCCGAAAGGGATGGGCTGGAAGTTTGAAGGAAGCGTGGACCTCTAAAAGGATGTCAATCAGGAGAGGACATTCCAGATTTTTAACAATTCACACCAAGAGAGCAATGCCCCCAAAATAATCCCATTTTAGTTCTCAGCCTCTTCTAGGTCATAGGAGAAGGTCAGTGGAATCCATGGAGTTTACAAAACAAAGGGTATTCCCTGTGCTCTCACTACTGATGCCCCAGGTTTGATCAGAGCTTGGCAAAATAAAATGAAGTTCTAAGCACATTCTCTAAAGGTTTTAGTCCAGAGCCTGGTTTTTAGTATACATACACACACACACACACACACACAATTTTTTAATCTTCTGAGAGAGAGATTAGGACTGCTCTTCCTATGTTAGTCTTGGGTCCATGAGAAGGGATTCATATGTGTGTAAAAATTGAGCTTTAAATGATACACATTAAATCCATGGCAAAACACAGTTCTTGGGAAGAAAGACAGAGTGTGAAACAGAAAAAAATCAATTTTATATATCTCCCTATTTAAACAATCAGACAAAATTGGGAGAAAATATTAACCTTTATTAACTTGGCTTGTGACTAATCAGGTTTGTTATATTATTTTCTATTATTTGGTCTCTTAAAAAAAAAAAATCAAGTGCCTCTTAGTTCATGTTTGGCTCTTCAGGGGCCCAGTATACATTCATCTCGGCTACTTCCACACCCTCAAACCTCAATTCAGCTGGAAAAGAAAAAATTAGCATCTTTTCTTTTTCCAGATTCACTAATTCCATGATCATGCCCCTTCAAGTTGGGTTGACTTCTAATGTGATCATTTTAATGTTAATGAAAAAAAAATGAAAACAAAAAAAGAGAGCAAGAAAAGGTAAGAACAGTGGTAGACAGAGGCGGAGAAGATGAGTGGAGACAGAAGGGAGACAGGCGTGCAAGTTGGGATAGACAGACAGACAGGCTAGCAGAGGCAGGGAAGCACAGAAAGAGACCAGGAAAAAGACTGATACCAAGAGGTAAAAACGACAAAGGCTGAGACAGATGCTCAGGCAGACAGAGATTGGAAATGGGCAGAGAGAGGGTACAGGGAAATAAAAGTCAGAGGTTCAGAGAAAGAAAGATTCCTGGGGAAAGTAACATAGAAAGAAGGAGACAAACCCCAGCACATTTATTTACTTCCAAGATCTCGGCCCTAAACCAAAGCTGGCCATCTCTAGCCCTTGGCTCTGGACCATTCTGTGCCTGTTCCCAGCACCATGGCCAGTACAGTGTGTTTTTCTGACCTTCAGTTGAGACTGGAGCCTTCTACAGTGGAACCAAGTGCATCAGCAGGGGCCCATCCCAGGGGCATTTAATGCAGAGAAGCAACAAGGAATGGAGATTCCAGAAGCTAAGTGGGAAGCTGTGAGCACCTGGGCCTGAGAGGGAAGAAGTGGGAGGTGGTTTCCTAAGTCAGCGAGGGCTGGCGCGTAAGCAAGGCTGGTCCCCGGCCCTGGGCCTTCAGCGGGGGAACACAGCCATTGCCAAACTGCACGTCAGAGAGGACGCTGGGTGATTTCGCCCTTGCACACTCCAACCTCCTGCGCTGCCTCATGGGCCAAACCCAGCGGGAAGCTGGAGGACAGAGAGCTGAGGGAGGCAGTCCCGAGGGCCAGCCTCTGAGCACAGAGGAGGCCGGAGAAGGTTGGAAAGTGGATGGGGCGGGCAAACGGAGACCACTCAGCACTCTAGACCCCCTCCCCCTAGGGTGGGTTTCGAAAGGACCAGCCCTGCCTGTTGGAAGCCCCAGGGGTCAGGGGGGTTCTATGGTTCTCTTAGCCTCAGCTGCCTCATCTGTAAACTCGGGGTGAGAATAATGCCCATTTCCCAGGACTGTATGAGGAGGAGTCACCCAGGACTGTATCTGTGGAAATGCCTGGCACAGTGCCTGCCATGCTGGAGCTGTTGGGCACAGCTGGTGGGGGCAGCATTTCTCTCTCTGGCACTGAGCACCCCCAGGTGGGGGATGCTGCGTGGGCACCGCTCTATAGACGCCTGAACCCCAGGCTGGCTGTGAGCAGAGGCCCACGACACCTACAGAGCAGTGCTCAGGCACGGAAGGGATGGGACACCTGGGCCGTGCGAGAGGAACCAAGAACCGCTGCCGTAGGAGGGGATGCAGACTGAGTGTGTTTTATTATTTTAAATTTTCTGCTCCAGATGTTTCAAACATATCCTAGAGCAGAAAGGGCCCCTATGTATCCCATCACCCGGCCTCCGCAATGAGCCACTAGTGCCCACTTTCTCCCTCTCGCCTCATATTTTGAAGCAAATTGCAGACATATTATTTCAGCTGTAAATGTATCAGAAAAGATACATTTACATAAATGTATCTAAACAAGATAAGGATGCTTAAAAAAATAACTGCAGGGAATGCTGGGATAGTTCAGCAGGTTAAGTGCTGGCCTTGCAACCGTGAGGTCTGGGATTCGAATCCCAACTCCAGCTCATGCAAACCCGTATGCTGAACTGTAGGCCTGGTACACGGAGATGTCTTGGCACGTAAGGTTCTTGCCTCCCATGTGGGAGGCCTCTGTTCCATTCGGTTCCCGCCCTGGGCAACCCCACGTTCATCTGTGTAGAATGAAACTATGTGTAGAATGAAACTATATTATATTCTACACAGATATACAACTGTGTAGATTGCTCTGGGCCCTTCTCTCTCTCTCTCTCTCTCTCTCTCTCTCTCTCTCTCTCTCACCTTCTCTCAAATAATAAAATAAAGCTTAAAAAAATAACTTTGATACCATCATCATGTGAAAAACGAAAATGCAGTCTTTAACGCCAGTAGCAATGAGCTTGCCTAGCACCAGATCGAGGTTTCCAGTACTATCCTCCCGTGCAAAATCGTGGGCTCCTTGGAGAAATGGCTGGTTTTAGGGCTAGGGCAGGAAACATACAAGGTGAACTTGGAGTATCGTATAGTGCCAGAAAGTCTGGAAATGCTTACACAAAACAAAAGCAAAAACAAAAACCCCACATGAATGGGGGTCTGTCAAAGGGACACAAGAGCCAACCGAACTAGTTCCCAATGGCCAAAGTTGGAACTCTGAGCAACAAAATAAACACAGTAGTATTGGATTATTACCCAAAGTATAAAATAAATATGTCCAAGTCCATGCTGATATAAGTAAACAAATCAATAACTAAGGGAGAAGAGAGACATCTCCCCCCTCCCGTAAGTGTGGGGCGGGCCCTGGTGCCTTTCTTCCAAAGTGCTCAGCCTGGCAGGGGCGTGGGGAATAACTACAGTAGAGAAGCTGACAAACACCACCTCAGCCTGGGGATTAAGATCAGCATCAGCAGTCAGAAGCCATGTTGACAGTATATACTCTTTATATGATGTGAAAAACATAGCACTTTACCTCTGCGATCTTCCTTTCCAAAACCCAGAAGCCCAGTCTACTTATGAGAAAAACAGCAAATTTCAATACAGGGGCATTCCACAAAATACGTGACCAGTACTCCTCAAAACTGTCAAGGTCACAGAAAATACGGAAAGTCACAGAGAGAAGAGGACCCATAGGAGACAGGACAACTAAATGTAATGTGCTATTCTGGATGGGATCCTGACACAGAAAGAGTATTATTAAGCAACAACTAAACAAATTTGAATAAACTATCGGTTTTAGTTAATAATGATGTATCAATACTGGTTCATTACCCGTATTTTCCGGCGTATAAGACGACCGGGCGTATAAGACGACCCCCTAATTTTACAGTTAAAACATAGGTTTAGGCCCATATTCGCTGTATAAGACAACAGCCTCGGAAGTGGGGGGTAGTCTTATACAGCGATTATAGGCCTAAACCTATGTTTTATCTGTAAAATTAGGGGGTCGTCTTATACGCCGGAAAATACGGTAATTGTAACAAATGTACCATGCAAATAAATGTAAGATGTCAATACATAATAGAGAAAACTGTGTGTGTAGGGGGTAGGGTTGAGTCTGTGGGAATTCTCTGTACTCTTTTTTTTTTTCATTTTGCTATAAATCTAAAAGTGTTTCCAAAAGAAGTCTGTTATTTAAAAAGTTAAGTCTGTAATATATCCAACAAATATCCATCCAGTGTTCAAATTTTCAATTGTGTCACAAATATATCTTTCTTTCAGCTTATTTGAATCAGGATTCAAATTAGGTTCACATATTGCAATTGGTTATGGAGTGGATGTCGAAGGAGGTGACAATAATTAAGGGATAAAAGACCTTTTTGCTTCATATGTATCTTGGGCAGGAGAAATGGGGTGGGGGTGGGGCGTCATGAAATGGGGTGGGGGTGGGGTATCATGTTCGATTGTCTTGGCCTGAACAACACATGGGGGAGATGAGGTTTTAGGATGGGCACATGAGGGCAGTTGGCTCTAAGTCTTCACAGGAAACCTAATAGACTAACGCAGGTTTGAGTTGGTAGAGTTCAAGGTCGTGTGAGCTCCCTGTCTCTTGTTCGATGTTCTGTCCTTGGTCTGCCTGCAGGACACCACAGTGGAGCTCAGAGGAAGGCGGGTGGGCTTCAGACTCAGGCCTGAGATCAAAACTTTGCCCTGCCACTTTGGCAGGTAAGCACCTCTCTGAACCTCAGTTTTCTCATCTACCGAATGGGATGTGTTTTCAAACTTTCAGGAGTATTGCAAAGATTGACTAAAACAACGCCCCTGGAATTACCCACAGCTGTGTCTCTCTGGGACAGAAGAGGCAGACGATGGCTAGTCTAACAAAAATATTTGGAGAAAGGTGGAGAAAGGGGCTGTCATAGGCGCCTGGGGAGCAGGAGGCCTCCTTGGCCGAGGGGAGCATGTTGACCTTTGAGAGGTGAGTTCTTGATGGGGGTTTTAATAATTTGAGACCACGTTGGTATCAGGCCAGCTGTTAAAGGACCTAAGAGGTGTTGGAGGCTCAGGGGAGGCCAGACCTATTTTGAGGGTCATTATGTGGGAAGCTGACTGAGGCTCCACTTGGACTGGTCCCCAATGAGTGGACTCAGTTTGGATGACAAGGAGGGAGGTTTGGGGGCCAGCAGGTGACGATGGGGTGGGCAGGGCATGGAGCATCACCTGTGCCCACCTAGAGAAGCAGGGCCTGAGGGTGGGGAGTTCCAGAGAAAGGCACATCTTCCACCACTGGGCCTGCTCCCTGGGGGACTCAGGCGGGGCCATCAGCTTCTACACGGTTGTCATGATGAGGGACCCTGAGAGAGACAGAGGCGGAGAGACGGGACAGGAGAGGGACAAGGGCGCCTGAGCCGCAGTCAGAGATGGACAGATATCAAACAAGGCAGGGGCGGGACGAAGCCCTGCCACCCTCTGTTGCGTCCTCCTTCTCTTGGCCACAAATGTCCTCCACTGCTGGCATCTCAGATGTAGTTTGGAAATGAAGCTTGCCTTTCTTAGAAAGAGAAAGTAAATAAATACATAAATGAGGGGAAGCTGGGATGGCTCAGTGGGTTAAGTGCTCACTTTGCAGCGCTGGGGACCAAGGATCGAATCCTGGCCCCGGCCCGTGCAGACCCATATGCTGGGGTGAGCTTCCCATGTGGAAGCCCCCAGTTCAGTTCTCAGCCCCCGGTTTGGCCCCTGGCTCAAGGGGGTGTGCCTCCCATGCAGGAGGCCCCCAGCCCAGTTTCTGCCCTGTGCGGCCCATGCCCACCTGTGTGGAATGAAACCATACTGAAAACTGATGACGTACAACTATGGAGACTGCTCTGGGCCCTCCCCCTTCTCTCTGTCTCTCTCTGTCTCTGTTTCTCTGTCAAAACAATAAAATAATAAAAACAAAAAAACATTAAAAAAAAATGAGAGGAAGGAGGAAACCTGGATGGGGAGCAGATCCTGGAGTTGGGGGAGGAGTTTTGAACTCCCCACCTTCTCCCATATGTCCTAGCTAACCCCTTCATCCCAGGTTCCTGCTTTAGGCTTGCCTATTCCATGCTGTTTCAATGCTGTTCCCATTACCCAGAATACAATTCTACCAGTCCTTCAAATCCTGCTCAAAGGCTTGAATGTCCTTCCTTGCTTAGGCCCCCCTAGCCCCTTGCTTCTTTTACAGTCAACTACATAGTTTGTAGTGGCACTAAGGCACGTGTACTGAAATCCTTCTTTCTAACTGGCGTTTCCTTCTGGAGTAGGACTGGTCGCCTGGGTTGTGCCTGCCCCTGAGAAGGGTCTCTAAAGTCTCTTGCCTGATGGCGGAAAGGCCTGTTCCATACTACCCTCTTTGGGGTGGGGGAAGGGGAGAGGGGACTGTGAGGGAAAAGGCACCTCTCTCAGTCCTTCAAGGTCCAGCCGTGCCTCCAGATCCCACTGTGACATCAGACTTGTGCATCATGTACCCCAGGAAGTCACTGTGGCTCCAACAAGCCTGGCCTGGCTGGCATCTCTGTAAGTGCACTGCACCCCAATCTCCCCAGATCCTGTGCCACAGGCAGCCTCCTCTGCTCATTTGGGGGAGGAGGAGGCAGTCACCCCACTCCTGAATTTTGCAATGGGCTCTGGGACAGAGGCTGTGGGGACCTAGAATGAGGCAGAGGCACGGGCCGGGAGACACCCTTCATACACCCATGGGCTGCAAAACCCATGTGCAGGCCCCTGCACATCATGTCCTCCAGGCTCCCCTTGAGCAGAAAGCAAGGCCCAGGATAGGCCATGCAGAAGGCGGAGAGGAGCTCCAAGGGGGCAGAGCGGCCTTTAGGGACCCTTGCGAGGCCCTTGGGGCTCTGGGTACTGGCTTTCCCTTGTATGTCCCCATTCCAGAATCCCCATGCTGCAGGCACCCACAGAACCCACCAGACACTATTTCCCAATTTTCTTTTCTCAACAAGTACCTCCCCCCCCCCCCACACACAATGCATCTCCCGCCATCTTCGGAAGCTGTCCTCCTACCTAGCCCCCTGAGGGTCCTTTCTCTCTTTCTCTTTGAGATCAGCCACCTTGGTGGTATTTCTCTTCAGAGATTAACTAGAAATTTACACACTAACTCTACATTCAATTTGCTTACAAGCAGCACCTATATCTGTGCAGTAACGCAGCTGGAATCCTAGGATTGAAATATATTTGGAGCAAGTAAGCCAAAGAGGATCCAGGAATTTCTTTGGCACCACATTCCTTTGGTCGCCATTGGGGACCTCCAGTCTGTGCTGAGCCATTTGCAGTGACAGGAAACTCAGTGCCTCACAAGGCTGCCCACTCTGCTGAAAAAGAATCCCAAACCACTGGAAATGTCTCCCTTCTTGTGAACCAGAACCTGAACTCCTGGTTTTGGTGTGTGTGTCTGTGTGTGTGCATGGAGGAGGCACTTTTCTAGGGGAAAATGTTGGTTTTGTGCACCGAGCTCCATGACCTGCTTGCCTTTATCCTGCCCACCTTAGCAGCTCAGGGCAGCATCACAGCGTTCCTGGATGGATGCAGGTAGTTCTCAGCCTCTGGGGCTGGGGCTGAGGGTGAGGGTTACAGTTTGAAGAAGGGGAGGAAAGGAGGAAGCCTGAGAATAGGAGGGAGGGAGGGGAAAAGTCCAGGGTAAGGAGGTAACTTCCGGGGGTAAGGCTTGCAGGGGGAAATGGACAAGGCAGGAAGAGGCTGGGCTAGTATGAAAACTCCGAGTTGGTGAAAGACAGAAGCAGATCTACAGGTCTTGTCATTCACAAAATTCCCAGAGAAAGGGCTTTTCTTACTGGCAACCTTGGGCAAGTGACTTAAATCTCGCAAAGCCTCAGGATCTTCATTTGGAAAGTGAGTATATTAGTGCCCATCTTCTAGGCTTGTTGTGGGGGTTCAACGAGACCCATGTGAAGGTCTGCCTGGCACATAGTAAGGGCTCAACATAACAGCAATGCTATATTGTATATAATACATTATTAGCTTACAAATGATATCCTATGATTTGCTCTTTTCTGAGCTCCAGGTCTCCTTCCAGCTTCAGAAGCTGGGCTCCCTTTCGGCATCTGTTTAACAAATCCCTCCACCCACTCTGTGGTTTCGCTCCCCGCTGCAGACAGCAGCCATCGCTGGGTGGGGCAGGGCAGAGGCTCCACTGTCCATTCGTCAGGGTTTCCAGGCCCTGGCAGGCGCTCCATCCTCTCCAGGCAGCTCCCAGCTCCTGGGGACAGGAAGTGTGTCTGTTCAGAGAGGAACAGCGTGTCCCCCAACTTCCTGTGCCCACAGCCCCATACAGGCCCCGGGGCTGTCTGTGTTGGCTGCACTGTGCACCCATCCTGGGCTCCTCCTCTTCTAAGCCCTGTAGGGGTCGCGATGGCTGGCCAGTCCGGCCATGTGCCTGCTGGCCTGGGCTCTAGCACAGACTTGCTGCTTGACCTTGGACAAGTCCCTTCCCTTTTGGGGGCCTCAGTTTGCTCCTGTGATTAAAAAATTGGGAAAAAGACTTACACTTCTGTGATTTGACGATGTAAGTTATTAAGTCAAGGGAAGGGAAACTTAAGGAAATCGGGGATTTTGCCCCGGGGGAGTCCACGCTGGTCATCAGACAAAGCCACTGGGCGGGGCTATCTGAATAACCATCGCCAACTGCGCAGGTCATCGCAGGAATGAAGAGCCAGTTTGTCCAGCTCCCGAACTCTGAGGACACATCCCTCCGCTTTTCTTCTGGGTTCCAGCCCAGCCTCGTCCAGGGGCTTCAGCCCTGTTTACAGAAATGGGAATTTGCATGATGAAAATAACCCCAGCCAGACTGCGATTTTACTGCGTTTGGCACTGGGCTCGGAAAAAGCGGCTGCATAGCCAATTACTGGAATTTTTAAACACAAATAATATTTTACGGGATCAGTGGGCTGGCGCGGGGCCGCTGCACCCGGCGCGGCTCCTCCGCCCACAAACAAGCTCCGATTGTGCGGCGGGCGAGCGCGCCAGCTCCGGGCTGGGGGGAGCTGGGGGGCAGCAGCGCTCGGGGGAGCAGGGGTCCCGGCGCGGGCAGGTGCAGCGCGGCCCGACGGCCCGGGCGCCCAGCCGACAGGGGGCGCCGGCGAGGCCGGGTCCGGGGTGGGGTGCGGCCCGGCGCCCCAGCTCACCTGCAGCGCGGCGCCTGGAAGTGTTTAGCGCGAGAGGGCGCGCCCAGCGCTAGCTCCCCCGCCCGGCGGCCGCCCGCTGGTCCTGGCCCGCGCCCCGCGCGCTTGGCACGGCCGTGGCCGCCGCGCCGCCTCCGGAAGGCCGGCTTCCCGGAACGGCCCGAGGGCGGCGGGGAATCCGCGCCGAGGCCCTGGAGCCGCCCCTCGCCTTCCCTCTCCTGCCCGAGACGCGCGGTCGCGCTGGAGGCCGACCCAGGGCCTCGGGCTCCGCCCAAGAGGCTAATGCCGGTCGTGGGGCACAGCCAAATCTACGGGGACCCCCATTCCTGCATGCCCCTGGGCAGGGACCCCCGGAGGCCGGCCGTCCTGGCCGCTGCGCGCTCCTCTGCCTGGTCCGGTCCTCGGCGCTCCGCTGGCCCCCGGCCCTCCGGCCCCAGGCTCCCGCCCGGCGCCCGGATCCCGGACCCCTCCACCCGGCTTCCCCCAGGCCCCGGCCCCGCCCCCACTCCGGCCCCCGGCCCCCGGCCCCAGCCCCAGTCCCCGTCCCGGCCCCGGCCCCGGCCCCCGCTCCGCCCCCACTCCGGCCCCCGGCCCCGGCCCCCGCTCCGCCCCCACTCCGGCCCCCGGCCCCGGCCCCAGTCCCCGTCCCGGCCCCGGCCCCGGCCCCCGCTCCGCCCCCACTCCGGCCCCCGGCCCCGGCCCCGGCCCCGGCCCCGGCCCCAGTCCCCGTCCCGGCCCCGGCCCCAGCCCCAGCACGCACAGGGTTAAGCAGGAGCAGGTGTGCAGCCAGATGCCGCTGACCACCCCGCCCCCACAGACCCGTTGCCTCCTCCTCCTCCGCCCACCCGCTCAGAACCAAACAGTCCCAAATAAAAGTGCTATTGTTGCCTCTCCCCACCCCGTCGCTGCCCCGCCACCTGGAGCGGAGCCCGGTCCCCTCTTCACCTGCCCCGGGGCCGGCCTGGGGGAGGGGAAGTGGGGCCTCGCAGCAGGGACTTCCGCTCCCCCTGGCCCCCAGCTTCTTCTCCTCCTGTGTCCCCAGCACTGACCCCTGGGCCAGTGGGGGTGGGGGCTTCCTTCTGGCCCCCTCTCGTTGCTCCCTCTAACTCCTCACTCTCCCTGGCTAGACACGCGGCGCGTGTACAAAGCTGGGAGAACGTCAGGCCCTGTCCTCGGCGTCCAGAGCAGTGCCAGGCTCGCAGGGGCTCAGCAACTGGCAGCCAGTGTTTTTAAAACATTTGTCCCTCAGCAAGACAAGAAAGGAGGGGTAAGAGTGATGACAGAGCAAGAAACAGGCTCAGAGAGGTGAACGGGGTGTTTGCTTGAAGCCACAAGGCTTCGTACAGAACTCGGGTTTGTCGACTCCACGGACACTGTGGGCGTCAGGTGCTCACTTGATGGACAAGGAAGGGGCGACCCCAGAGGCAGGCCGCCTGGCACCGCCTTGACTCGCTCTAGGCCCTTGAACAAGTTAATTCTTCCCTGGTTTCCTTGTTCCTAAATTGATGGGGGGTGGGCTTGCTTGAGTCCTGTATTCTCTTGGAATCCAAGGGGCTGGCTGACCCCCAAAGTCTGGGGGCCCGGGGCTGGACCCCACGAGTGAACGAGGCAGCCTCGGCCTGTTCACGGGGAAGAAAAGGTTTCCCCTTCCGCTCCCCATCTCCGCCAGCCGTCCCGGCCTGCCTCCATCCCTCCCTGCCGGCCCCTGGGAGGCTGACCTGCGAGGTTAAATAAATATCAGACGGTGGCGCACGGAAACGAGTCAAGAGGGCTGCGGAGAGAAGAAACCCAGACCTCCGAGAGGATCCGCCCCGGAGCCGGCCGCCCCGCGCCGCCCCAGATGCCTGCAGAGCCCTGGCCCCGTGCGGCCGCGCCCGAGCTCCCCAAGACAGCCAGCCCCCTGCCGGCCTCCGCCCACCTCCCCACGCCGGCTGCGGGCTGGCTGGGGCTGGGGGCACGCCTGAGCCTTTGTCTCTTCTCTCTGCTCTACCTCAGTCTCTCCCCTGACTTGTAGGCTTGTAAATCCTGTTTTCTATCTCCACTTGAACCTCTAGCAGGCATCTCACACTCAGCATGTCCAACTTTGAAATTCTGATTTTTTCCCTCAGACCTGGTCTCTTCAGCCTTCTCCGTTTCAGAAAAGGGCCACTTCGTCTTTCTAGTTGCTCGTGAAGAACATTTTGGAGGTATTCTCAACGTTTCTCTTTTCCTGCCATCTTTCAGCCTAATGCCTGGGCAAATCTTGTTTACTTTGCCTTCAAAATATATCCAGAACCTGCTCCTCTTCCCCACATCTCCCGCGGTGCCCAGCCTCCATGTTCTGCTTGGAATGTCGGACACCTCCTAACTTGCCCCTCTGCCCCTCCTGCGCCCCTCAGCCTGCTCTCAACAGAGCGGCATGGTTATCGTTTTAACTCAAAAGTCAGATCGTGCTCCGCAAGATCTTCTAATGGCTGCACAGCTCGCTCAGAGACAAAGGCCCTTACAAGATCCTGGAGGATGGGATCGGCTCTCTGCTTTCCCCTCGGCCTCCCCCGTCCCTCTACCACAGTCACACTGGCCTCTGCCCTGTCCCACAGGAGGGCAGCCACCTCTGCCCCGGGGCCTTCGCAGTCCACGCTGTTCCCTCTGCCTGGAGTAACCTCCCCCCACATTCCTGCGATGCCTCCTCCTCTCCCTTTGGGAAGGCTTTCTCAGACCTCCTGCCACCCCTATACATAGGCTCCACGTCTCCCTTTCCCTGCTTTCCTTTCCTTGGGAGCATTTACCACCATCTAACCGGTTACATGTTTACCTGCTGAGTTGTTTGTCTTCTCCCACTAGATTGTAGATGCTAAGAAGACAGAGGCTTAAAAAAAAAAAAGGCTCAGCCCTAGAACCGGGCTTCCCACACAGTTGGTTCTCAGTAAATGTTTGTTGAATGACTGAGTAGATGCGCCCTATTTTCCTTACCTGTACAAGTGTGTTGCATCCTAGAAGGCCTTTGGTCACCTGCAGAAGCTGAGCTATATAAAAGATCCCCATGAGGTATGGCAAGCTGGTGGTTAGAGGGGTGGAAAGCTCCTCAGAAATATGAAATTGTCACCTTTCCTGATACTTGAAGGAGGGAAATGCTAATCAACTATTCATTTGTTCAGGCTGCATGTGCTTAAAATTTCTTTTTAAAGAAAATATTTTGTTTGAGAGAAGATGAGAGAGAGCGAGAGAGAGCAAGAGAAGAGGGGAGGGCCCAGAGCAGTCTCCATAGTTGTGACATGGTGTCACTCCACACAGGTGGATGTGGGGCTATGAGGGGTGGGAACTGGACCGGGGGCCCCCGTGTGGGAGGCGAGAACCCTTGCCACCTCTAGGTCATCCCTGTGGTTACCAGTTAAGCTGCAGTTTAGTACATGGGGCTGCACAGGCTGGGGCTGTGTAGCAAACCCTGGACCTAACAATTGTGAGGCAAGCGCTCAACCACTGAGCTATCCCAGCCTCCCTAAAGTTTCTCTTCACAAAGGTCACCAGAGAGGCACCGTGACCCCTAGTGCTGCAGAGGGGAGAACCCAGGACCAACCTTGATGGCTGGCTGAGCAGAGGTTTTATAGGCCCTGGGAATTCACGATGAGTAAAATGCAGCCCCGCGCTGGAGAAGCTCAGACTAGTCTAATAGTTAAAACAATGATCGATGTGGTTTAAGCAGGCAACTTATTTGGGAGCATACGGGGAATGATCCCAACTTCTTCTGTTGTGGGAGGGGATGTCACAGGGGGCCTCCTGGAGGAGGTGACATACATGAGCAAGACTCCAGAGACAAAGAAAAGAGTCTAGGGCCGTGGCAAGGGCGTGGCTGTGGTGCCTGCACTTCATGGTTGTGGCCGTGATGTGGCAAGAGGCGAGCACTGTGATTCCAAAGGTGAGAGAGGTAGAGTGGAACCAAGGGATCAGCTAGTTCTAGGGATCAGCTAGTTCTGTGTCTGTGACCAGCGCAAGGCCGAGAAGGCTTACCCTTAGGGAGGTTACACCCTATTCCCGAAGCACCCCTGAAGGTCCTTCATGCGCCAGCCCGGGGCAAGGCCCTGGGGGAGGCAGGGACACACAGCGAGAGACCTGGGCCAGTGGTCAAGGGACTGGGGCCATTAGCAGTTCTGGTCCTGGTTGGCTGTGTGCCCCTGGGTGAGCCTGCAACCTTTCTGAACCTCATTTCTTCTAACTGTAGGGGTGATAGATTCCACCTGCCCCGCGTGACTCATGGATTAAATTGAGGGTCAAGATAGATAATCCTACCATACGACAAAGGGACAAGAAATAACATGAAGCAAGGTCTCAGTTCTTCAAAGGCTTATGGTCTTTGTAGCTTAGAGCCCTCAACCTAAGCCCACCAGACTTCTATTTGGACTGGCCAACACCCTCCCTAACCTTACACTTATGTTGGCTTCCTTCCTGACCCCAGCAGTCCACATGAAGGCTCCCCCTTGTGGCACATCCTGGAAAAACAGGTCTCCGAGCAAGAAGAGATAGTGGTGGTGGGGGGTGGGGGTTTGACCACAAAAAGGGAGCAGGGAGAGCCCAGAATAGGAAGAATTTGAAGACCTGGGAAAGGAGCAAGCAAACCTGTGAAGAAGGTAAATCCTAAAATAGAATGTTAGACAGGAAGGTATCTGGGACCTGCTCTCAATCCCCACTTTTCAGATGAAAAAACTGAGGTTGGTGAAGGAAGTTAGAGGCAGCAGCATGACCCAGGTGTCCTTTTACCCCTACTCTGGTGCTTGTTCCATTACATCAAGTGTCATATGCATTTACACAACTCAGTGAACAAGCGCTATAGAGTGCAAACTTCCCCTGCATCTGGTGCGCCGCCCGGAGGGGCCTCTGCAGGGCGGAGATTCTCAAATACCCCAAACGCTTCATCCAGCATGGCTGGTGTAGCCTTAGAGCTCATCGACTCTGCACGCAAAGATGAGAGGTGGACAGCATGTGGGAATTTTCTCTTTTTACTAGGGTATGGCTGCAAGGATGAGGATGGGGACACGGCAAAATCTACAACTCAGTGACCCACTGAGCCAGGGCATATGTGTGTGTGTGTGTTGTGACAAATATGGAGTCCTTCATCCAAAGTATTTTTAACCTGCACTTTCTAATTTAGCCCTGGCTGTTATTATGAGCCTACTTTAGAGATGAGAACAATGAGTCACCAGAGGACCAGGTCACTTGCCAAGGTCAAGAAGAACATTAGGGAAAGACCAATGTGGTGTATACAGAAGGCACTGATATGTGCCGGTAAGACTGTCTTGTTTCGATGGAGCTGATTTTAGGGGGAACTCTTCCCAACTTGCTGTCCCCTCCTACCAAGGCCGGGAGACTCCTTCTGCCTTCCTTGCATCCTGGTAGCTGGAGGCTGTGGGCTGTGAGCTGAAGTGGCGTGGTGGGGAATGGGCACAAAGAATGCAGCTCAGGCGAGCTGCGGGCCTTTCACACAGCCCGCTAGCTGGCTGAGGGGAGGCCTGGATTTCCGCTCACTGCAGGGATTGAAAAGCAAAGGTGGGCTCACGGATCATTGTGCAAATGTACTGATGTTTAGGAGCCAGGAGAACACCCTGACTCATTGTAATACCAGCAGGGTGCTCAGTAAACAGAGGAAGCCCTGGGAACCAGGGATAGAACTCCTGTGTTCTGGGTTCAAGTGCCGTATGTCCCTGCATAGTGGGGAGCAGTGGGGGGAACACAAACTCTAGAGCCGGGTTGCCTGGTTCACAGCCCAGCATTCCTGCTTCATGGGTCTGTGACCTTGACTTCACCGCTCTGCCCCTCAGTCTTCTTATCAGTAAAAAGGGGGATAATATTACCTACTCAAAGGTTGTTGGAAGCAGTTGATGAATGAATCATGTAAAGTATTTAGGAAAAATGCCTAGCATCTAGTAAGTGCTCAATAAACATAACCTATTATTAGGAAAACCCATCCGTGTTACAAGATCCTCACTGTAGAGTAAAAGGGGTTGGGTTGAGTGATTTCCAGTGGTGAGGGCGACAGCAGTCTGGGGAAGGTTGTATTTTTTCAGGAAGAGCAAAACTATAGAAAGTAAAACTGGGTGTAACATTCGGTGGTGTGACTTGAAGAAACTTGGAATGTTTTCCTGCAGGGTGTGCGTTTACAGGGCTGATTCCCAGGACCAGATTGTTCCTAAGAGCCTGGTTCCCTTCTTATTCTGTGGCTCCAGGGTTATCTTCTCAACCTGGAGGGTATAAAGTCTGGGGGACTATCAGGCTGGATGACTTGGACCCCCCAAGCCCAAATCTGGCAGCTTACACGCTGCTGCCCAGGTGGGACCTTGGGGTGAAGCCTAGATCCTGAGTTTCTTTGATTGTCCTGCATCCAGACTGTCCCTGGGGTGTGAACTTGGGTGGAGGATAATGAGAGGTCTTCCTGGGAGAAGGGCAGGCAGGGAAAGCGCCTTGCCCATCATGTTTACTGATCTGCATTGAATTATGACTAAATGCCAAGCCCTGGCTTCAGGCAATTGCCTAAATCACTTAGGGGTTGATAGAGGAGGGAGGGCGGGCACATGGGGAGCTTGGGGGAGACTGTTCTTATAATTCCTCAGTCTGAGGTACATTAAGGAGCCATAAGCCATGTCGAGAGCTTGAATTACATTAGAGAGATTATCCTGTTACAGTTCATAATCCTGGATAATACAGCATCTTGGAGCACACCTGCCCATGATAAGTCTCACCCTGTAATGGCCCAACCCTGGGGACTCAGAGAAGCTGGGGCAGCTGGCAGGGGCTAGCAGCATGGACATAGCCTCTGCAGAGGCACCTGTGAGTCCCTTGACTCACCTGCCTGCCCCTGCCCCCTACCTTAACCCAGAGGGAGTGGGTGTAGCTGGGAGCTTCAAACGTATCCATCTCTGTTCAAGGTGTTTGGCTCCCTAGGGCCCTTCCAGCTTTACCCCCCACCCCATGCACCCAACTCCTGCACTGACTGGACAGACCGTTTGCACCTCTTCTCTCCCTGAACATCTTCCCCATAACCTCTCTGAACCCAGCTGGTACTTCATGGCCTGTGGACACACACTGACATCCCCCTTGGCTCCAGCTCAAGTCACTGACTTCCCTTGTGAACGAGTGTGCACCTGCCACCTCCCAGTTTGGCAGATCTTTTCTGAGCATCTGTCTCTGCCCCTAGACTGGAGATCAGGAACCAGAACTCCTGCCACAGCACAGCACAGAGAAGGTACATGACGAGCCCAAGGTCATGCAACTAGTAGATGCCAGAATCCGGATTCAGATGCCAGTCCCCTGGCTCCAGGGTCTGTGCTTTTGGCCCCTAGGGAACACCTTCTCTCTGGCCTGGCCTCGTTTTCCATGAGCTGGCAAATTCTTACTAGATTCTATTTGCCTTATCCTGGGACCCCTGACTGTCTTGTGGTAGATCGTCGGGTGAGATGGCATCTGAGCCTTCCAGGTTCATTCCCAGTCTTTTCCAGGGGCCCACTCTGCTGCATGACCTCATTAACATTTGCATTAGCTCGGCAGCCCTGTCCCAGCCCTGACACCTGTCTCCTCTGTTGCCTACTGCTCAGTTATTGGCAAGCTGGAGTAGCTGGGTACCTGCCATATGTCCGTGCGCTCTCTGCCTGATACCCTGAGTCCCATCAGCCTCAGATTCTGCTTTGTTCTCCCACCTCCCTTCCCCAAACACACATTCGATGTAGAACTCTTTGGGGGGCACCTTTGTGGGCCCCCTCGGGTTAGCTGTGCGGCTGGGGCTTCAGGGAATGCAAGTCACTCTGGGCCCCCTAAAAAGAAGCCACTGTGATGATGTATGGAGTGCTTACTAAGGGCCGAGAACGGAGTGTGCTTTCAACAACATGAAGTCATTCAGCCCTAGTAGATAGCTCCTACACATGAGGACGCTGAGGCTTACAGCTGTTACATACAATGTCACAGGTCCCCACCTAGGAAAGGACAGAGCTGGAATTCAAACTCATGCCTCTAGTCCCAGCACACATGCCCTTAACCGTGCAGCCATGTTGTGCCCCCCCCCCCCCCCACACTCCGTTGCTTTCCTAGCCCGGTCCGCGCTCCCCTTCTTCAGCCCTTCCCATCCTGCCGGTGTCTCCAGCCCTCCCTCCCCGCCTTTCCCTTACCTTGTTCCAGAACGCCGCTGCATTCCAAGTCGCTCAGGGCTCCGTGGATTCCCTCCGTCCTGTGCACCTTCATATCATCCATCCACCCATCCATCCATTCATTCCCGTCCTTCATTCATGGAATCATGGAATGTCAGGGTTAGAAGGGGCCTTAGAGATTATCTGGTCCAGTGGTTTTGAAACCAGAACTCATTTTTCAAAGAAAAGCTTCTGTGGAAGTTTTATAGAGAAATCAGAGCAAAGAGCGGACAGAAGGGTGGGGGGATTGGAGGAGGTTGGGGTGGTGGCCAGCCTCCTGCCTGCTCCCCAGCCCACTGTGACCCCCTGCTCTGCCCTCCCAGAGGGCAGTGGATTGGGAGTTGTGTCTAGACACCCTGTCCCAAAGAACCTGCTGCTTCCAGCCCCTCACTGAGGGTTGAGTCGTTCAGCTCTCCCCAAGCTGAGTCCCACAGCTCTGGGCTCTCACCTCAGCTCCCACTCTCCACTTACAAGGCCATCCGACCTTGGGCAGGTACATCATGCAGTGTTTATAGCCCCTCAGCTCCCGCTTCCTCTGAAAAATGCGGATGCTAACAGGGATCCTAACAACGCTGCTGTAGTAAACCACCCCCAGCACAGTGGCTTAGCCCGGGGGATGAGCACGCGGCCTCTCTGCTGGCCTCTCCTGCAGCCTCAGCGGATGCGGGCTGGGCTGCTGTGGCCTGGGGTGCCTCTCCCCGTCCTGGGTGGCTGGGCCTTTTGCTCTCTGTGGCCCTCTCCTCTCCCCGTGATCCCCGCAGCTGGGTAAGCAGCGTGCTTACAGAGCAGCGCAGAGCTCCCAAAGCACAAAGGGGGGCGCCTGCAGCCTGCTGCACCCACTTCCCACTTAGAGAAGCCCACGGCTGTGCTCATTTAATTGTACACAACCAGGAGTTGAGGCTGAAGCAACTCGGACTGGTTTTCAATGTGAACACAAAAGATAAAAACTGTTTTGGACTTCTTTCTAAACATAATTTCTCTCTCATCCTAATGTAACAGAAATATAGTCGCTGATCAGTGTTTAATCACTTGTTTCATGTGTAGGAATACTATACTTTTTAGGATTTGACATTTTCATCAATCAGGGATGACTATATTTTGTAAATGGAAATACCACTACTAAAAACAGTATGCTATAAATGGAATGTCATTTGTTTCCAAAGACTATCGATATACTAGAGTGGTGCGAAAACAATAATAAAAGCGATCTATTTCATGGAGAACTTTGGGGTGAAGTTGGGACTATAACCCAGGAGTTGCCTCAGGGGAAAGGCTGCAGCCTCAGATGGGTTACGATGAAGGCCCAGAAGTGGCACAGCCTCTTCCTGTTGGTGAAATGCAAGGGGAAGAGAAAGAAATGCTACCCCTTCATGGGGGGGTGATCAAAAATTTGCCATAATTTTTAACCCACCACAGTCTGTGACCTTCAGCAAGAACATTGCTTAGGGGAAGCCGGGATGGCTGAGTGGGTTAGGCGCTCACTTTGCAGCGCTGGGGACCGAGGATCGAATCCTGGCCCCGGCCTGTGCGGAACCATGTGCTGAACTGGGAGCTCCCCCAGTTCAGTTCTCTCTCTGTCTCTGTATCTCTCTCTCTCTCTCTCTGTTAATAAACAATTAAAAAAAAAATAAATATTAAAAAAAAAAGATGTTATCTATGTAAAAAAAAATAAAGTAAAAGAACATTGCTTAACCTTTCTAATTTTTTCATCTGTGTTATCCTCTGTGAAGAGTAACTATATCGGGGAGGCCGGGATAGCTCAGTGGTTGAGCACTCGCCTCAAAATCGTGAGGTCCAGGGATGGAGTCCAGGTTCCAGCCTGTGCAAACCCATATGCTGACCTGTGGGGCAGCTGGTGACAGCCAGGATGGCTCAGCAGTGAAGGTTCTCGCCTCCCATGTGAGAGGCCCCCAGTTCAGTTCCAGCCCAACAAGGCCCTAGTCACCTGTGTGGCATAAAACCATGTCACAACTAATGTTGTACAACTATGGAGACAGCTCTGGGCCCTCCCCCTTCTCCTCCCCCCCCCCCCCCCGCCATCTTCTCTCAAAATAATGAAATAAATCTTAAGGAAGAATAAATACATCAATGCACAGAAGGTACTTAGAGCAGTGCCTGGCACATTGTAAGCACTCACTACATGGTAGCTGGGCTGTTTTAATGTCTAACCCACATGGCCAGCACTGTGCTAGGTAACTGCTCTTTGTGTGTGTGGTGGTGGTGGTGGGGGCTCCAAGAGTAATGACAAAAAACAGTTTATACTCCTGATAATAAATAATCTAGTTCATGAGATAAAATTAACACATGCAGAGACCAAAGTACTAATTCAAGGCGTTGTGTAATTGAGCAGCCCCAGGGAGTGCAGGTCACATACTTGAGGAAGTTGGAGGACAATGAGATTGGACGTGGGGGCTGGGTGGCCAGTGAAGGCTTCACAGGGCGGGGGGTCACTTTCTGAGGGGCCGGGCAGGCTGATGGGTCACACAGATTCATGTCTTTGCTCTGATGCCTTATGGATGTGCCTATGGGACCTTGCAAGATGGTTAGCTTCTCTTTGCCTCAGTTTCCTTTCTGTGCCATCTATCTATATATCTCCTAAGGCTCCAGTGAAGAGCGAGTGATGTATTTCCTGTGAAGGATCACAGTACTGAACAGGTGCTAAATCCTTGGCAAGTTGAGTTAACCTCATCATTCCAGAGGAGAGGAGACTCACCATGTGGAGAGGAGGGACAGAGGTCTTCAGGTGGATGGAAAGTGACAGCATGTGTTAAACTGGAAGGTAGGTGTGGTTTGTGTGCATGTGTGTGTTGCTTAGGGACAGACAGAGTGACGTGGCCCAGGCACGGAGGCATGAGAGGGGAGGTCTGGGGAGACTTGCAGCCCAGCTAGAGGGGTTTGTACTTATCCCTAAAGGTTTGCAGCAGGTGCGGGATCCCACCTGGGCTGTGCCTGTGAAAGACACCGCTGGCAGCGGTGTGTGGCTGGATTAAAGGCAGAAAGATGGCTTAGGAGACTATGGCCACCCCCGAGGCATGAAATGGGCATGTCCTGAGCCTGGGTGGAGACAGAGAGAAGGGGCAGGGCCTGGCTGCCTGGGGAGGGAGCCCCGGAGTCCTGCCCATCCTGCCCACCCTGCCTGCCTGCTGACCTCTGCCCTGGCTTTCTCCCTTCCAGACCAGGCTCAAAGTGTGCATGCAGGGAGGGAGAAGCACCCCAGGGAACGGGCTGCACCCCACCTAGTCTCACGGAGTGGAACTGGACCAAAGAAGCAATTCTGAGAGGCGGTGCGGGGCCTAGGGCCACAGACTGCTCTGTGTGTGTGTGTGTGATAGTGTGTGTACGGAGCAGAGATTGTGTGTGTGTGAGAGTGAGATTATTTGTCATGTGTGTGTGAGAGAGAGAAAGAGGGACTGTGAGTGTGTGACACAGAGGGAAGAGGGAGGCCCATATGTCTGTTTTCTCTGAGAAACAGATGTCCCCTCAAGCGGGTGAGTCAGTAAGAGAAGGGAAATGGGGTTAGAGACTGAGTTTCACATCAGCAAATAAACTCCGATGGACAGGGCCCCTGAGTGTGTCAATAGTTCCCGAGTTTTCAGACAGTTTCCTTTTCCTCTCGGTCTCTAAATCTCCCCTGTGTTTCCTCCGGCTCTCCCCGAAGCTTGCCTGTTCTTGTATAGCGCAGGCCTGGTGTGCCCTCCTTCCCGGGGCCAGTGGGGTGGGGGCTCCCCTCCTTGGCACAGTCCTCCCCGTGGTCAGGGCTGAGCAGGAGGGGCGTGGGGGTGACAGACCAGGTGGCTTTCTACCTTGCCTGTGCCCAAACTTGCCTTCCCTCTGCCCCTCCCCTACCAAACACTTAATGAGCACAAATGATGCACCAGGCATTGGTCCAGGCCCAGAGGCCCAGGACAAGCTGATTCTGGAACCCGCCTTGCCCAGCACCCTTGCTCTGGCAGAGTGGAATGACGGGAAGGCAACATCTTTTGCTTCCTATTGAGGCGTAAAGGGCAGGAGCAGGAATCTCCCTGAGTGATCCTCTTTGCTCTGTCCTGTGCTTTGCTTTGCTTTTTCCTTTTTGTCTCTGCTCTTCTAGCCCCCTTTCTGGTGAGGAAAGCAGAGAAAGTGGAGCCAGAGAGGCTTGGGTTCAAATCTCAGCTCTTCCCCTTTCAAGCTGTGGGATCTGTAAGGCACGTGACTCTACCTCTCTGACTTCTGTTTCATTTATTGCTGGGTTGTTGGGAGAAGGAAATGAGAAAATGAACCTAGGGGCCTATCACAAAGGCATTCTCTCTCTCTTTTTCGTCCTCTTTCTTTTTCCTTGTCCCCTTTGTCTCATTTAGTTAAGAAAGATGTACTGAGCCTTTGGAGCTCAGCCTGTGGGAGCAAGACAGGGACAGGAGTTCCGGCCTCCACTCTCCATAGTCAAGGTTTCTGCCGGTGCCTCTCAGTCCACAGCCCTGACCCTGGCCTCAGCCTTCTCAAGTCCATGCTTATCCTTTAGGACGTGGGGACACTGGAGGCTTCTGAGCAGAGCACTGACACCAGTAGTCACGCCTATGCCTTAGGGCCCGGCTCTCACGTGCCTTTTGCTGAGAGCCGGGAAGTGGGGCAGCAGAACCTGGCACTGGGAAAACCTCTCCTGGCCTTCCTTTTCTCCATCTGCCCTTCTCCCTCCCTGCGACACTTCTCTCTCCCTGGTTCTCTTTGCTCCCCTTCGGCTCCCCCTGTGGCTTGCCAGCTGCCAGCTCATGACATCTCCTTTCATGTTTGGGGCTGAGCATGGCTTTGAATGTTCTTTGATTCCGTTAAGATAATAGCTGGTTCACTGTCAGATGCAGACTGATCAGTTAAAACCTTAATCACTGCCTGTCTCCTCACACAGCACTTATTTTTTTTTTTTTAAAGAGATTAATCCCCTCAGCTCTGCTCCTGCTCCCATTCGGGTTGGGGGTATGTGTGGGTTGGGGGGGGGATCGGGGGGGGGCAAGGCTTGCGCTATGCTTGTTATTATTGTGATTATCGTTTTCCTTATTACTCTGCATATTAACTCCTTCCCTCTGTTCTTGCAGCATCCCTTTCTCTCCCGTCCTTGGGTTTCCAGGGCTCCTCCCTCTCGGCTGTGGCTCACCAGAGCCCCATCCGTGTCCTCCCTGCTTCTGTGCACACCTGGATGTGGTAGGTGCACACAGGCAGGGGTGGGTCACAGTCCGGGCAAATGCCAGCAGGGCAACTGAAAGGGGTAGCTTGGTGCCACTGGCAAAGCCTCATCTTCAGAGCCTGCCCCACTCCTTCCTCAAATATTGCCATGCTGTGTGACCTTGGAGAGGAGCCTCAGTTTCCTCATCTGTAAAATGGACACAAGCACACTCCAGGAAGGCTGTGAACTCCTGGCACGGAGCAGGGGCAGTTTTGTGATTCTCGCTCCTGGTGCCCACTCCCAGATTCCACGGAAAGACCCTTCCCAGAGGCTTCCCGTCCCTCTCGGAAGACGATGTGTTCACTTTAGGCCATGTTGCAGACACTCCTCACTTGGTTACCAGCTTCAGCTGATAAACCTTACTCAGGATCCGGGAAGGAGATTCTGCTTGACACTGACCTGTTTAAGGTTCACACGAGAACCTGGAATTTTACAGAGGAAAGGAACCCCAGAGACCATCTAGTCCAACCCCTGAACGTGCGTGAGGCTCAGGGCACGGGCGACTTTCCCAGTTCTCGCAGCACGTTATAGCGGGGCTGGGATTCGAATTCAGTCCCGGCTGTGCGCTCATCCGCCAACCAACCCACAGGGACTTCCTCATAGTGTGGGCCCTGCCTCAGGCTGTCAGACAGGACCAGTGGGTACCACGCTGGCAGGTGCAGAGGGTGGCTTCGACCCCTGCCCGCGCTGGCCGGGGCTGTGGCCACAGGCCTCCTTTCTGGAGCGGTGGTGTGGGTAGGGTTTGGGATAGCAGGGCTCCTGGGCAGGGAGGTGAGGGTCCCCGAGGGCAGCAGCCCAGCTCCGGCCTGCTTGCTGGGCTTGGTGCAATGGTCCCCCCGGAGGTCAGAAACGGTCTGCGTGCTCCAGGTCCTCGGGGGTCGCCGCAGAAAGCCCATGGCGGTTGGTTTGCAGTCACAGAGATTCGTGTCAGGTAGAAGGAAGAGCTTGTTTGTCCCAAGGCAGGGGACCAGAGCCACTTGGTGTCCCTGTCGTGCCACTCCCTCCTCCCTTCACTGCGCAGGGTTAGGAGCTTGGGCTCCGCAGCCAGATCGCCTGGGGTTGAGTCGCTTGCTGGCTGGATACCTCGGGGAAGTCACTTCTCTCTGGGATTCGGTCTCTTCTAAAGTGACGCTAGTGACAGCACCCTGGCACTTCATGCCTGGCACATACGCGCTAGTTGTGACAGTTCAGTAAAGATGTATTGGAATCTAAATGCGCCAGGCCCCTGTACCAGGCACGAGGGGTACAGAGTTGAGCAAGACATGGTCCCTGCTGCCAGGATGAGCTTTCCTCCTGGGGAGGCAGACACGTCCATGTGGGGACACCTAGCCCAGCCTCGGGGGTGCGGGCAGTCACCTGGAAGAAGTTGCTTGTGAGTCCCTTGAGGCTGGGACTGTTTCCCTTCCTGCTGTGTGCCCAGTGCCCAGAACGGGCACTGCATAAACACACGAAGAGCCAGCTGAGCTGGGTCCTGAAGGAGAAACATGACCAAGGCCCACTTCTTGGGTCTGTCATTTCATGTGAAGGCCCCAAGGACCCTTCTGGCTGTTGTTGGGACCCATGCCAACCATCGGAGGTGCCACTGAGGACAGTGAGAATGGGGGTGGGGGTGGGCTCCACTCCTGCTCATAGCCAGGGGTCTGCACCGTCTTTCCCAGAGGTCTGCCGCAGCAGGAGGCAGCCGGGTTGACGGCGGGCTAGCCCAGGCCCGCTGGGCTGCTGAGGCCTTTTCTCATTTGGTGAGGGGTGTAGATTAGAAAGCAGGAGAAAGAGAGTTTTCCTCGGCACAGGTTATTATCCTGCCAGCTCCCCTGGCGCCCCAGGGAAGAAGTCAGTGTGTTCCAGGAGAACAGGAAGCAAGGTCTGGCGTTTTGGATGGAGGGCCCCTGGGGAGTTGGGGGGAACCAGGGCTGTGCAAATAAAATTGATGCTATTCATGGATCTGGAGCAGCAGCCACAGTCTCAGCAACAGCAGAATCAGTGGGAGGAGGGCGGGGGCTTCCTGGAAGTAGAACTCGCAGATACTGACAGTCTGTGCTTGGAAGGGACCCCAGATTGTCCTTTTTCTGAAGAAGAAGGGCAAGCCTCACCTTGTGGCTCACAGGTCCCCCCGCCCCCCACACACACTTAGTCTAGGACAGGGGTGTCAAACTCAATTAAAACACGGGCCATTTGGTGCAACAGGCAAGATTCACAAGGGCCACATCACATTTACAAACGTCTTCGGAACTGAGTCAGCGCGTTTATACACGCCCACAGGCCCCCAGGAAAGGCACTGGGCCACGTGTATACTCGTCTTCAGTAGTTAAAGGGTTAACGAGGGAATTGTGTGTGCGGTATTGCCTCGATCTCCCCTAAGTGCTATTTTCTTCATAACAATTTTTTCTATTTTCATTTTATTTCAGAGCATCGTGGGCCACAAAAAATTATCATGTGGCCCCTGGGCCGCCAGTTTGACACCCCTGGTCTAGGCCATTGGTCCTCAGACCTGGGTTCATGCCAAGCCCAGCTCCTCCAGGCTGCAGGCCACATGGACTCCCTTCTAGAGAATTCCAATACACACCTAGCCCTGCTCTCAACTTGCGCTGGGGGAACAAGGAGGAGGAAGAGGCAGGCTGGGGTTGGCTGTTCTGCTTTCAGAAAGGGGCCCCAGGATGGCCTTTCTGACCAGAAAGAGCGTCCACTGAGGCCTGCCTCTGATGACCGAGGTCCCACCCTTGCTAGGCTTAGGCTGAGTGGTGTCAGGGGAAGGCCCCTGCCTGGAGACCAGGAGCACTGAGTTCTGGTTCTAGTCTGGCACACAAGCTAGCTGGGTGACCTCAAGCTGGGCGGCACACGTGTCTTTGGGCTTCACTTTGGCCCATGTGCTGAGGATCCAAACAGGATATTTTCTCTGGCCCTGCAGGGAAGCGGAGGCCTATGTGGAAGGGTGCCTGCCCCTGAGGGCGCACACACAGCGGCTCCTCTGAGGGTCTTCCCTACTCAGGAACCGCTGAGACTGGACTTAGAGGACTGGCAAGAGGAGAGGGGTGGGGCTGTCCTGATGGGGACCTAGCAAGGAAGGAGCCTTGGTGAGGCCAGTCCACAGGAGAGGAGGGGTGCCAGGGTCTGGTGGGCACCTGTGAGGGGCTGGGCAGTGGTGGGCTTGTGGGGTCCCCTTTCCAGACCAGTGGGGTACCTGGTTATTAGATGCCTTGAGTGAACCATTTTTAACATGCCCCTGCACGATAAAATTATTGCCATAATAATAAATAACAAATAAATAATAATGGCCAGAAAAGAATATCAGACAGTGAAAAATGTTCTTTTATAAAACCTCATATAATTATGTCAGTAAATAAATAATACATGTAATGAATATTAAAGTACAGAAAAGACAAAAGTGATGAATACTTTAAAATTATGCTAATGTTTTTTTGGAGGGGCGAGGGAAGGAAATACATGAAGAAACGCTACCCAAAAAGTGAATTCTGCATGTTTCAGACGGTGATTTGCACAGAGGGTGAGGGATTGAAGGAGCTTGAGTCTGCTGCTACTTTGTCTTTGCAATCACTGTGCATCCTTGCTTATTTCTGAATCTACTGTTTAAATGAAGGGATGTGTAGAACGATGAGTTCAGACTCCAACTGTGACTGAAGCCAGATCTCATGACTCTTTGAGTTGTTACAAACTTACTCTCAAAATGAGGAGTATAGCCAGGGTTCTGCGTGTTCCCTGCTGACTGCATACAAGAGAGTTCTTCAAATGAACGACCATATAGTGTACAATATTTATGAAGGGATAAGTAACAGAATCACACTCATTTGAAGCTCATCTATGTGTTATTGAAACTCAGTAACCATAGCACAGTAATTGCTTAGAACATAGTAAGACAGATTATTTTTAGGGAGGAGTATTTTATTGTTAACAGAATTTCTGGTGCATGGTGATAAGAAAAAAGCAGATGGACATTTAGTCAATTTCATTATTGTTTTAAAGTTCTCTGCAGACAGTGAACCCTTTCGTTGCTTGCACCCAAGGCAGAATGCTCCCGCGGCCCCCTCCCATCCCATAGGGTTCTTCACTGGAGTGTGCATATTCACAGCCCCGCATTTCTTAAACCTTTGGCCCAAACCCTTCCTAATTCAGGCAAGTTAAGAAAACAGAGGCAAATAGCAACATATTTTAATCATCAGCAGCATTATCATTGTTGTTTTTTAATAAATGTAAAGAACCTAGCAAGTTTCTAATAATAGTACCTAAACCATGGTCTAGGTCTAGGTATTATTGTGTTCAGTATTTCAAATACATTAGCTTATTTGATGCTTACAACCATCTTAGGCAGTGGATTTTATTCAGCCCATTTTATAGATGGGGAAACTGAGGTTTACAGGGGTTGCATACATCTAGTCTTCATAGCCGGTTAGTGGTAGATCTGGATTAAAACTCCAAAGCCCATGCTCTTAACCTTGACACAAAGGACATGCAGAGTTGTGTAAGGATTAACTGAAACAATGCACATGTGTGGTTAGCATATAGTCCGATGCATAATACATATAACAATAATAGCAATAAAGGGTAATCATTTTGAAGCACAATAATAAATATAAAGTGCTTCATATTCCTGACACAAGGTAGGTAGCTAAGAATGACAGTACAAGGCCTTATTTGATTATATATCCAACAAGTAGAATAAGCCATGTTGCAGACATTTAGAGCATAAGGATTATGTTGACATAGCCAAGGAGTCAGAGAGGACTTCCTGGAGGGGGGTCTTCATTTAGGCTTTAAAGCAGGCTGCTCTCAGGGGCATACCTTTCCTGCTCCTACCCCTTCACACGGCTGAAACCTGCTCTGTCTCCGTAACCCACCAGGGCAGATCTTTTAGCGTGAGGGGACCCCAGGCCCGACTCAATTCCTTCTCTCTGAAGACCTAGTCTTCCCGCCGCTCCAAGGCCACTGCTGTCTCCCAGGCAGGGTCCTGTCTCTGGTTATTCCTTGCCTGATTCTGCCCTGTGCTATACTCATTTGCAGAGGCTGAAAAATCCCTTCCTCCCACTCCTACATAGACAGTGAGGGCTTTATTTCTATTTATTTCATTTACCAAACACTTACTGAGTGCTTACTATATGCTAGGCCTGTTCTAAACACTTTTTGATTTTTAAAGATTTCTTTTATTGTTTTTGACAGAGAGATAGAGAGAGAGAGAGTCAGACAGAGAGAAGGGGGAGGACCCAGAGCACTCTCCATAGTTTTATGTCATCAGTTTTCCACATGGTTTCCTTCCACACAGGTGGGTGAGGACCGCATAGGGCGGGAATGGGGTCCAGGGCCTCCTGCATGGGAAGCATGCCCCCACGAGCTGGGTGTGGGACCAGGGGCCTCACACACATGGGAAGCTCTCCCTGGAGAGAACTGAACTGGGGGCTTCCCGAATGGTAAGCACACATTGTTCAGCATATGGGTCCACACCAGCTGGGGCCGGGACTCGATCCTCGGACTCTGGGTCTGCAATGCAAGTGCTTAACCCACTGAGCCATCCTAGCTTCCCCTTTAAACACTTTTGAACATTAGCTCATTTAATCCTCATCATAAGCCTATAAGGTAGTTACTATTATTGCCTCCATTTGACAGATGGGGAAACTGAGGCACAGATATTCACTTGGTTAATAAGTGGCAGGTGAGATTCCAACCCAGGCAGTGAGGCTGCAAACTTCACCTACGAGCTAAACCACCAATCTAAGCTTGGAGAGCAGGCGAGTTCTTTAATCTTCTCTGGCGCCCCTCCAAGCCCAGGCCTAGTGTCTTTCATACAGTGTCGGGTAACATAGACATTTTTAAAAAATAAACTGAACTGAGCTCCCTTGCCAGACACCTGGCTCTTAACACCAGTGGGACCCAATGGGAACCAGTAGTTGTAACCAGGGCAGTTTGTGTGCCTCCTCCCTGGGGACATCTGGCAATTTCTGGAGGCATTTTTGTTATCGCAACTGGGAGGAAGGGTGTGTGTGTGTGTGTGTGTGTGTGTGTGTGTGTTACTGGCATCTGGTGGGTAGAGGCCAGGGATGCTGCTAAATATCCGATCATGCACAGAACAGCCTTGTAACAAAGACCGGTCCAGCCCAGATTTGAGAAATCCTGCTCTGGAAGCCCAGCTATAACACAAGATGCTCTGGGTGACCACTTTCCTTTTCCAAGGCCTTAAGGAAAGGTAGGAGGCTGGGAAGCCTATAACGGCTCCTCCCAAATGTCCCTGCTTCCATCGCCCCAAACACCCAGTCAGAATGCCCAGTGCAGAAACTACAGATTCCAGAATGCAATGGGTTGCCCAGCCTCCTCATCTGCTGGATGGGAAAAGCAGGTTAGGGCTTTGGGGAACCGAGTTCCAGCATCTCTGGCTGACTCTGCCTCTTACCAGATACATGACAGTGGGTACATGACCTAACCCCGCTGAGCATCATTTTTCTTGTCCCTAAAGCAGGATTTAATAATTCCGACTTCACAGGCTTGATGAGGGTCAGCCAAGGTAATGGAACAAAGCTAATTGCTATTGTAACTATTATGGGGTGGGAAGTGTGAGCCCTGGGGGTGAATCGTGCAGGCCTAAGCTTGCCTGTTTCTGCTCCCTCCATGAAGAGAGGTAGTTTGTGTTGGTCAGGGGAGGAGGACAGCGCCCCCGCCCGATCCCCTCCTTGCTCCCCCCTCCCTCCCAGGGAAGGAGAGGGGAGGAGGGGGAGATTCACCACAGTCCCAGGCCTGCAGGTCTCCAGGAGCAGTAAGCAGGAGAACGAGGGGTCAGGGAGGTGCTCAGGGGCTAGATGCTGGCCCAGCCGCCTGCAGACCGGGCTCTGTCCCATTGGGCCTGGAAGCCACTTCCCCAGACAGTAGCAATTATCGCAATCAAACAGTTGACACCAATTACGCACCAGGCGGAGAGGCGATGGGTGGCTGCGCGGGCACCTCAGCTTTGTATATCTTAATATGGACTGACAGAAGCTGACCCGCAGGGGCACTGGCCTTGCCAACTCTCAGCTGTTCTGTGGCACCACTTTTCAGAGCCAAATTACTGCCGGTTTGTAGGACAGAACAGTGTTCTGAGGGACGGCTGGAACGGCCTCCCAGGAGGACCCCCGGCGCGCAGTGGGCCGGGCACCCTGGGCCCAGCGAAGAGCCCTGCGCAGGGAACCCACTGCACACTGCCAAGGGGGCGCCCAAGCTCCTTTCTGTCTGCCCTCCGCCAGCCAGGTCTCACTCTGGCTCACTGAAGCCCTGAGAGAGGGCGGGGGCCGAAGGAGAAATGACGCTAGGTGGAGGCTAATCTTTCAAGTCCACCTACCTGGGAGTTAAGGACTGCAGTGGGGCGAGGTCTTTGGGGGAGCAGGACTGGCCATCTGAGCTCCGTGGCCTCTTTGCCACAAATAGGAGGCAGGTCACCTCACAAGAACACTTTCCCAGATGAAGAGTTTCCCTAAGGTGTCTGTCTCTCTAGACAGACAGACAGACAGACAGACGAACGGACAGATGGACACAGACAGATGCCACCATCACTCCCTCGGGACTGACAAGCCAATATGCTTTTCTTAGATGCACTTGCATCCTATTTTCCAATCTTGTGAAAAAAGAAGAGCTTTCTGAAAACCGACCATTCCTCCCTGCCCATGGTCCAAATGGGCAAACAGAGGTTCACCAGGGGCAGGGGACCCGGAGTGGCCGGGAGTGGGCCGGGGCTGCGGAGGCCCGCGATGGCACTGCCGTGTGGCAGCCATGAGGGTTCCGTCCTTGGGCAGCGAAACCTCTGGCTCGGTCAGGAGCACATAGTGCCCCGGTCACGGCCCTACTTTGGAGACACGGCCTGGGGAACCCAGTGAAGTCCCAGCGTCACTCCTGGCCTGCTCATCTTGGCTGAAAGGGCAGTTTCTGTGCGGATATCCGGAGCCGATCTCCGGGCCACGAGTCCTGGCTCAGGTCCGGCGGCCCAAGCATCCGGATTCTGGGCCTCTTCCATTCAGAAGGCTGGGTCGTTGATGCTAGAGGTGGGGTTTCGCCCCGAGGCCAAGGTAGCTAGCCGGAGCGATGCGGGCGTCCCCTGCAGCGCTGGCCGCCACGTGCGCATTCCGCCCCGGCCGCCGACGGCAGCATTAGTCACCAGGCAGCCGAGGTAGACGCAGGGCCTGGCTGCCAAGCGGAAGCGGGTGACACAGCGCAGGGCGCTGGGGCGGGGTCCGGGGACACCCCGGCCTCGGCCTGCCTCCCGCGGCGCCCCGACCACAGCGGGGCGGCCGGATGCGCCCCGCCCCGCACGCCCCCAAGGCCCCGGGCGACGAATCCACAGAGCGTGTAGCGATTCTCTTGTCCTCCGGAGGGCGGGCGACGCCCATGACGGCGGCGCTTGTGTGTGTGTGTGTGTGTGTGTGTGTGTGTGTGTGTGAAGATCGTGTCAGCAAGTGCACGGGCCATAAAAGGCCGATCGGGCTTCCTGGGGATTAACGATCAGACACTGGGAGCCCTGTTCTCTCCTCTGCCCTCTTCCCCACCTCAGGAGCAAGAAAAAGAAAAATCTGTTGGAAATGCACTTTTCCCCCTACAACCCCCCCACCCCCCCTTCTGCGTTCACCGACTTAAAAGAAAAATAAAATACATTCCAGGAACCAGGACGGCTGCAGAGCAAACTCAAACCAGAAAATGCTTAAAGATGTTTTAATGACTTAAACACAGGGGCCGGTTTGTGTCTAAAAGTTTCCACATTAAAAAAAAAAAAAAAAAAAAGCGAATTCAATATTAAATATCCTTCCACCGCCTCCTGGGCCCCTCCGGCAGCTCCTCTGGTCCCCTCAAGCCTTCTGGGGGGGCTCCTGGCCCCGCTTTCCTCTGCCCCTCTGTTTTCAGCTGTGGGCTATTAGCACCCCGTGTGAACACAGACCAGGCCCCTCCATAAAGTTTATATTCACATTCCAAAAATGAAAAAACAAGGAAAAGGGAGAAAAACAACACCCTAGGTACAAGTCCAAATGCTCTTGCTCGCAGGGGCCTGCCCCGCCCGTCCAGCTCAGGGCCAGTGGAACTGTTAACTAGCAGCTGACAGATTTTTATAGCACGAATTAGACCCTCGTTTGGCTCGGGATTAGCCCAAATCTTCCATCTCATTACTGCTCGGCCTTGTTGGAGCCCCCTTTCCCGGAGTGGGGAGCTGCGGCTATGTGTCTGGGGTTCTGGTCAGAATTCTCTCTCTGAGCTGGGGTGGGATGAGGCAAGGAGGCAGGGCGGTCACTGGGGAGACGTGGGGTCCTGGATGAGGTGGGGTGAGCAGCTGGAAGGTGTGCCTGAGCTTCTCGAGGTGTTTGTCAGGCGAACTGGACACCGGTCTCCATGATGGAGATGTCACATAAAAGGCGCGTCCTGACCCAGAGGCTGGTCTTCTTAGTTCAAGGGGTCACACATGTTGGGAATAACAACAGTGACTGTAATATTTATTGCATGCTGGTTTTATGTCAAGCTCCATACTGAGCCTTTTTGTCATTAATCCTCATAGTAAACCCACTGTGTGGGCACGATTATTACCCCCATTTCACAGATGAGGATGCTGAGACAGAGAGGGAGTGGGAAATTTACCAAAGGACACAGCCAGGAAGGAGTGTCAGGACTAAAACCCAGGACTGAGCCACTCACGAGCTCTGAGCCTTCAGGGCAGACTACCTTTTGTGCTATATTCATAGGGGGTGCCCACTGTATACATTCTGTCCCTAACTTGGTCCTCATTCCACTTACCTGACTATCAGGAAGCTTAAACCCACATTCCTGCTGGTCGTTTTGACCTGTTACCTCTTGTGAAACCAAGACCAGCGTTCATCCTCTAATTCTGGCCCCACCTCTGGATTCACCAGCTGTTTGGATGGGACCCTGGTGGGGCAACTGGCTTCTCTCCTGCTCGTCTTCCATGACCCACTGCAGCACTTCACTGGATGCCATTGCCCCCTAAGGCAGCCAGCTATTCACCAAGGGGCATTCATGTCATTAGAATGGGGAGGGGCTGGCGGCTGCTGGAAGGTGGGCCTTGGGGAGCCAGACTGCAGAGGTAGTGCTTTTGCCCTCTCCTTTTGGAGGTCAGCACAGGGCTGGGAGAGGCCGGGCAGGGGGCGGGCTGTGGGCATCGGACACCAAGGACGGGAGCAGGCTGCTTCACCGACAAGCCTGCTTGCTGCTCCAGGGTCAGCCCAGAGCAGGAAAAGGGCCGGGACTTCTGGAGCTGTTCAAAATCCTTTCTTTTCTTCCTTAAGTGGAAATTTGAGGAAATTTTGAACCATATGTAATACTTAGACTTTAAGTGCCCTTTCCAAAGTTAAATCACTTTGTCAGGCTAGGAATGTAAAAATGCTTTATGTATAACTTGGATTGCTCATAAAATCTTCGTTTGGGGGTATTTAGAAATGGGAGGCAGGGAAAGGAAAGCTGAAATTTGAGGGAAAACCCTCCAACCTCTTGATTTAGTGGCAAGACAAATACCAGGTGCTTTATACATTTTGTTTGTCTTCTTACGTGGTTCCGCTCATGTGCGGTTCTGGAGGTTGGGTGGCAGAGGCTGCCCAGTTGCAGAAAGGAACCCCCTAGGGAGCAGGGCAGGGAGAAGGAGAAACAGAGAAGCCAAGGGCAGCATAGCCAGGAGCCTGGAGCTGTGTCTTCCTAGCGATTGTTAAGGTGGTGGACCATGGCTTTGTGCTAATGATAGGCCATTTTGCTCATGGTAGTCACCCCATTCCCAGCTGAAAATGATGTTTCAATGTCTCCGTGTGAATAGTAGTCTACTCTCCAACTTCTAGTCTATCGTCTTCTGGTCTCTCTCTCTCTCTCTCTCTCTCTCTCTCTTAGGCCTCTTGGCACTTCTGACTTCCAGTCATTTACCCCTGGAGCCGCAAGTCTCCCTGAACTTCTCCAAAAGCTCCGAATTCAGTTCATTTCAACCAACTCTTATTAGCAGTCCTTAGAGAGATAGATGTGCATCATACCCAACCTGCTCTTGGGGTGCCGGAGGCAGCCCCCATCAGGAGAGGATACCTGCTAGTCATTGCGTATTTTCTATGTGCCGGGCCTGTACTAAGTGATAGATGTGTTATACTAACACAATCCCAAGAGCTAAGTCCTGTTAAGTCTATTTTATGATGGGGAAATTGAGGCACAGTTTAAGTAATTCACCCAAGATCAGTTGTAATTGGAACTAGGCTGACCAGATGTCCCCTTTTAAACGGGACAGAAAACAACGGTTGTTCAGTTTCATGCAGCACGTATGGGCAGCCTGGTCTCACGGGGCTAAATTCACGGTGTCAGTAGGCCGACCAGACATACCATTTGAAATGGGACAGTGCCATTGCTTTTTGTTCCATTTGAACCTAATTTGAACCCACACAGGCTGGGCCCCAAGTCTCTGACTTTAACCATCCTGGTATTCCGAGGCCAGAGGTGTGCCTAGGATGCTTGGTGAACATTGGAGAGGGCCCTGGCCTTCAACATCTATGAAGACCTCCTGAGGACATGGCCCTTGAGTGGCTGCAGAGGCAAAGGAAATGGGAAAGAACATCCCAGGCCAAAGGATGGTGGAGAGAAACATCACCATATAAACCTCATGCCAAGAGATAATAGTTTTGTGGAATTTCTATAATGTAAATAAAGTGTGAGATAAGAGGGGGCAGGAGAGGAGGCTGGGGAGATAGGTAGGAGGAAGGTCAGACCGCCGTGAGCTTGTTCCGTACTTGGAGTGAATATCTTCACCTTATGCTCAGAAATGATATAAGAAATTGTGCATTCTTTTTGTAAAAATATTTTTATTGTTTGAGAGAAGGTGAGAGAGAGACAGACAGAGAGAGAGAGAAGGGGAAGGGCCCAGAGCAGTCTCCATAGTTGCACATCATTAGTTGTGACAGGGTTTCATTTCACATAGGTGGATGGGGGGCTGGTCCCCAACAGGAGTTCTCCTGCTTGGGAGGTGAGAGCCTCCACCATGGGGCTCAGTGGTTACTAGTTGTGCTGCAGTTCAACCCCAGGCCTTGCAATTTCGAGTAAGTGCTCAACTGCTGAGCTATCCCGGCATCCCCAGATTGTGCATTTGGATAGAATTCTCTGGGGGTGGGGAACACAGTGGAGAAATGACTACATAGAGGTCAGACTGGAGGCAAGAGCACCAGCTGGGAGTTGAGTAGGAGACCTGAATAGTCTTCCTGACATAGGAAATGATTTAAACTACAAGAAAAAAAATATATATATATTTTCATTTTTACTTTATATATCTATTTATACTCTGCCGTATTCAATTAAAGATTTTTCAGCTAAGTCTCTGACTTGTTAAATTCTTCCCAGAATGTTTCCTTTTTTTTTTTCCTCATTAAATGCTCACCACTGGGTAATATGGCCCAGTTCTCTCCACGGTTGTACTTCATCAGTTTCTCGACTTAGTTTCATTCCACACAGGTGGGCGCGGAGCCGTGCAGGGTGAGAACTGAACTGGGAGCCCCCCACATAGGAAGCACACCATAGTTCAGCACATGGGTTTGCACGGGCCTAGAGTAGGACTCTATCCTCAGACCTCGGGGCTGCAAAGTGAGCTCTCAACCAGCTGAGTTATCCTGGCATCCCCTACATAATTTTAATAGCACTCCCCATCACTCTGCACTGTCCTGGTTTGAACTATGAATTACATGATCAGCCTAGTGAAAGCACATATATGAAAAACAATGGCAACAAAGCCTTGAATCTTGATAGTGTTACATTATATAAAGGTATAGTAAAATGATATTGCTCCTAAGATAACCCTGAGAAGTAGACAGGATAGAGGTATTACCATGCATTTCTTTTTTTTAAATTTTTTGTTTAACACATTAAGAAAAGGAGGGTCAATAAATTAAATGACTTGCTGAAGGTACACATGTAGGAAGAAGTGGAGGTAGGGTTGGACTTGACTCCTCTGACATTTGGTCCATAACCTTCTGCTACACCATACTGTCCCTTACTGTGCTGCCCTAGATCAAAGCTGGCCACACCCTCTTTGCTGCTCCTCCCATTGAAAGGCAGAGTCTCATCTCTTTCCTTGAATCTGCTTGGTAGTAGTGATTTGCATAACCAATAGAGTGTGAGAGAAGTGACCTTCTGGGACTTCTGAGGCTAGGTCATAAAAGCCCTGTGTAGCTTCTGATTCCATCTTTTGGAACACTGCTCTGGGGGCAACCAACCACCCTGTTAGAAGCTTCCCTCTCCCAAGACGTGCATGGCGTGAGGATGCCCAAGCCAGCCACGTGGAGGCGGGGAGAGATGGGCCTGCAGCTAAACATGCTCCCAGGGAAAAGGAGTGCCCTAGCGTAGAGCGGTTCTTGATTTCTGGGTGTAACTACGCTTACTTGGGCAAATGTCATAATGGTATAAGAACTTGTTTGCAAAATTTTCTGAATATTCAACAAATGGCTGTTGCAGGCTGGTACAAAGCAGCGTTATGGGACCACTGAAGTCCAGCCTATAGCTGTCCAGCCCCTGGCTTTAGGGATCATCATCCCCGCTGGGACCCCAGATATTGCAAAGCAGAGCAGAACTATCCTTGGGAGGCTCATGTGAACTGCAAAGTCATGAGTGAAATACATGATTGTTACTGTTTTAAACCTCTGAGTTTTAGGATGGCTTGTTACACAGTAGTGGATAACCAGAACATGTAGAACACTTGTGCATACTCCTGAAGAAATAGCAGGACTCTTGAAAATTTAGAGAACCACTTCTCTCCCTGTTTTATTTATTTATTTATTTTATTTTCTGCCATTGAACCGGCGAAATATTTCAGGTGCAACCTGTAGTTCGTGGTGAAGCTGGAGCCGGAGGTGACTGACTCGTTGACTTAGGCCTTCAATGCATGGTTTTTGGTATCAATCTCCAAGACATGGTGACTGCAGGGGGAAGGCAGTGCTGGGGCTGGGATGGGTTACGTTGAGGTTACAGTGGAGCATCTAAGTTAAGGTATCCAGCAGGCAGTCTAAGTTAGGTGGAGTTGTTACAATTTCTAATCCAGCGCAACTCCTAGTTTGTAATAAAGACTTTCTTATGATAACTCTAATGTTGGTTTAGAGCAAATTCTAAAGGCGGCAGAGCTTGTCTTCAGCTCATGTACTGTGCCTTCCCCCTTCCTCCTAACTTTTTGGTGCTGACTTGTGATCTTTTGCTCTCCCTAGGAATGTGGATTTATGCCTCATCTTTTCCTGTGGGATATTTTTTTCTTAAGGTGTTTATTGTCTATTGCTGTTACAAGTTACCCCAAAACTTAGCGGTTTAAAACAACAAATAGTTATTATATCGCAGTTTCTGTGAGTCAGGAATTTGCATACTCACTTGGCTCATTCTGGTTGAAGGTCTCTCACGAGGTTGCAGTCAAGATGTTCAAGATGGTGGCCGGGGCTACAGTCACCTGGAGGCTTACCTGAGGCTGGAGGATCCCACTTCCAAGATGACTCCCTCACCTGGCTGTTGGCAGGAGGCCTCAGTTTCCCGGCATGTGGGCCTCTCCGTAGGGATTTTGTGTTCTCATGACATGGCAGTTGGCTTCCCCCAAAGAGAGTGGTGAGAGAGAGGGAGAGAGAAAAGAAGGGGAAGAAAAGGAAGGCATGATGCCTTTTATGACAGTCTCTGAAGTCACTTGCTATCACTTGCAACATATTCTATTTGTTAGAAGCAAGTCACTAAGCCCAACCCACACACAAGGGGAGGGAAATTAGGCTTTGCCTTTTGAAGGGAGAACGGTCAAATAATTTGACATATTTTAACTCAACTCCTTTTTTTCAAGAACTTTCAGAGATAACTCAGTTGTATGTCAGGGCTGGAGGTGGGGTGGGGTGGGCAGGAGACCTATTTGCTGAATTCATACTGTATTTATTTAGTGCATTTTAAAGATGGGTCCTGTTTGTGTAGACAATTTATGGTAGGAAGTGACAGTGAGAAGGGACCTTGAAGAACTCTCCAGAGGCTACAAAACTAGTGAATTTGGGGCCTAATTTGTCCAGCAGATGTTACTTTGGCAATTGAAAACTTGATTTTCAAAAGTTTGGATGCTTCTAGTTGGACATGTACCATCCAATTTGCTAAGCAGTCCTCATCTTACATAAACCGACGTACTCATTTGGGCGGCCCACTGGAGTTTCCTGGAGTTTCCTGAGTCCTGAACCTCTGGTTTTCATCCATCCCTCTCCTTTCATCCATCCCTCTCCTTCAGGGAAACTGAAGTCCAGAAGAAGCTGACTTTCCCAAGGTCAAAGGATGAGTGAGTGACAGAATGAGATCTTGACCCCAGGTTTCCTGACTTCCTGATCCCTAGTTCAGAGTTCCTTCCACACCCCTCCCTGCCTTCCTGAAGTCTCACCCAAGGTGACATCCTAGGCCTCCCCTTTGTCCTGGAGAGAGTGTCCTGTCACTCTGCTTGCCAGGCATGCCCTTGCATCAGATAGGAATGGAAAAGGGATTTCTTTTACCCACATGAAGATGAAAAAGTTTTACACTTCACAGCCCTAGAGAAAGAAAGAGTCAGGAGTGCGTGCTGGGAAAACACGGGGGAAGCAGCGTGGTATGAGAGGGAGACCCTGGAGGATGTTTCAGTAGGTTCATAACTGAAGCTGGTGCCAAGTTGAAATTAGAAAGAAGGCGCTGCCTTCTGAATGTGGGGGCAGGGGGCTAATCCTGTCCTTTGATAAATGGATGACACTCTAGCAAATGGAGATGCTCCGTCCCAGGGGCTGCTGGGGGACACTGGGCTGGGGCGGGGGGTTGTGTTGGGGCCGCCGGAGCCCTAGCAATAAGGTTAAGACACAGAACTGTGAGCTTTGGTGTATGAGCAATGAAACTGCGATCACTTTGGCAGCTATTTATTAAATAACCCGCAATAGGGACCTGTCTCTGTCTGGATTACTTGCCTAACCCTCAGCCTTTCCTGAGACCGTCTCCTCCCCATGCCATCCCTGGGTCCTCTCTGACCAAATCCCCAGCTCCACCCTCTCTCCTCTGTCACTCATTCTCTTTGATTCTGACCTGGACTTACAAGGTCCGTAGCAGCTGGCTGCAGCTTTTACCACCTTTGCCTGGGCAATGCTTGCCACGATGCCCACAGGGGAGTGTAGAAACCCTGTCCTCCCCACCTCTCCCTTCCTAGTGTCCCCCATCTCCAGGTAGTGAATGGGCTTTTCATACATTTCAGGGGGAACCAGTGTCCCTGGGTCTCCCCATAAAGGGGTGCACTGGTTGGCTCCCGGGGAGCCCCCAGCTGTGCTAAATGTTCAGCTGCTCAGTCCTCCAGAGATGCAATTTCTTTGGCCTCTTACATTCATAGGCATTACCTGTTATAGGGCTCAGCGCGAGGGAGGGGTCTGCACACGTTCCAACCCCCTCAAATCTTGCAAATGCTGAGTGAAAAGCCAGACACGATTTGGTAGAGGGATTTCCTGAGAGGGAAGACAGTTCAGGAAGGTTGGGCAAAGCTCTTGAAACATAACTCAAACGCTAGAGTTGCAGCTTATCTAATTCTCTTCTTTATTTGAGAAAAAATTATTGAGTTTCTAATACATGCGGGGCAAAGTCTTAGGTGCTGAGGATTTAGAGAGAAAGGGGATGTGGCCCCCTTCCTCAAATTGCTGAGTTTGGTACTGGAGCCTAGTGATAATAATTAGTAAGAGCTTATTACAGCTGTTATAGAGTACTTCATATATCTATCACAGCATATTCATCTTTAGAATGCATGTATGATAGTGTGTAATTCTCACAACAGTCTGATGACAATTACTATTGCCATCTCCCATTAAATGGTGAGAAAATGAGGCACAGAGTTCAGTATGATTTGCTCAAGTTCACACAGCTGGGAAGTGGCAGAGCTGGGATTTGAACCTAGGTCATTTGGCTCTAAATCCGGAATCTGTGTTGGTAGAAACTCAATCACAATCTCGTGTTGTTTTGATGGCAGGGGGCCTGGAGATGGCTAGTATCAGATTAAAGACAATGCTAAAGAAAATCCAGACCAACCCTAATATTTCAGTGGAGAAACGGAAGCTCTGAGGAGTTGGGTGGCTTTCCCAATCTTAGAATTCCTAAGTGGGCGCTGAACTGCCACCACCCATTCTGACAGGCCTCTTTTCCTTTCTCCACCCCTGCCAGGAATCTGGGAAAGCTTCCTAACTGGAGAGGTGCGCCCAGCAGGGGAAGTGCATTCCGTGAATGGAGGCCCAAGACTCCCAGCAGGTCGTGGAAACAGCAAGTGAGGGTGTGGCCGGAGCGGGGACTGTGGGGGCAGGAGGGTCAGGGTGGAGAAGGGGACAGATTGAAAGGGGCCTGGGGTATTTTGCTAAGACAAAAGGGAGCTGTTAAGCGAGCCATGGTGAACGGTGCTCCCTGAGTGCTCTTGGCAGGAGGAGCCTCCCAGAATGCCTGGCTGTCAATGGGGCATTTATAAAGGAGGTAAGGATAACAAGGATAAAAAGGGGGAGAGAGAAATCTGTCATAGGTCACTTGCCTAACTTAAGGTTTCAAAAAGAAAGTTAAAGAGAAGAACTTGTCAGGACACATTGAAAAGCCTTGAACCAGTGGGGTTTTACTCACAGAGATGAACAAGGGTGAGAGCTTTTCATCTGTTGCTTTGCTTTTGCCTTCCCCAGGAGAAGAGTCTTTGTACTGACACATGGAGGGGAAACATTAGGAAGCGGGAGCTGCCGCCTGAGAGGGGCTGGGGGACTGTAAGACTGCATCTGCGTTCTCTCAGCAAATGCACATCTCTGCAGAGACTCAACCAAGGCCGCCTGGCAGCCCTCAGGGAAGATGGGGTTCTGCAAACCGCTGCCCGACTGCCTCACATGGACCTCAGTTAGGAGTCCAGACGGGGTCACTAAGGCTATGTTTGTGACATTCTCCCTGGCTCCCTTATTTTTCAAGCAACTTAAAAAACTAAGTTGTAAGTAATTTCATAAAAGCAATACACGCAGAGAGTTTGAAGAGTGGAACAACGCCAGAAAACTGCTGTGCGACCCAGCGGGCTCCTGGGCCGGGGCCTGAGCCACGCCCCCTGCTGGTGCTCGCCTGGCTCACCACCGGCACCGGCCGGAGCGCCGGCCTTTTCTTTTAGCTGCTTCACGTGCTTTGGTATTTACTTCCCATATTTTACAATACTTTGCATATAATGCGGCCTCTTGATTCATTCACGTTAGATTGCTTTGTAAACTTCCCTTGGTGAACATGAGCAGTCGCCCTCCCTTACAGAGCACACGGAAGACTATTTCTGAGCCTCCCTCCGCTTAGACAGGGACATGTCTATGTGACTGTTTCTGGCCCAGTTTTGCAAGTGATGAGTAATACGTCTGAAGCGCTAAAGCTCCCATAGACTTCTCTAGTCGCTCTGCTTTACTACAGGACTGAGGAGGATACCATGTGTTCCAGATGGTATAAAAATTGGTATAAAACTACAAGTTGATATAAAACTACAAGACTGAGCCACTGAGTGATCACATGGAGCAGAAGCCTTGGCATCCACCTGAGGAGTGTAGCATGAGTGTGACATGAGCTGCTGTTAGAGTAGCCATTTATATTCTGGGGTCGTTACTACACAATCACTTAGTTCATCCTGACGAATAGAGATCTCATTATGAGGAATTTAGTTCACATACATCCCTTCTCCAAATCCTCCTAATTACATCTCAATTTTTGGTTAAGTTCATTGTCATTGTTTTTAAGTTTATGATGATGGGGGAAGCCGGGATGGCTCAGTGGGTTAAGCGCTCACTTTGCAGCCCTGGGGCCCGAGGATCAAGTCCTGGCCCTGGCCCATGCAGACCCATATGCTGAACTGGGGCGTGCTTCCCATGCGGGAGGCCCCCAGCCCAGTTTCCACCTTGCACAGCCCCTGCCCACCTGTGTGGAATGAAACCATGTCTAAAACTGATGATGTTCAACTATGGCAACTGCTCTTGGCCCTCCCCCTTCTCTCTCTCTCTCTCTTTGTCTGTGTCTCTCTCTGTCAAAAACAAATAAATCTTTTTTTAAAAAAGTTTATGATTATGTCAAAATTGCTCACTGCTGAGCAAATAATATTTTATGACTAATTCTCTCTTTTTTTTAAGATTTATTTTATTATTTTTACAGACAGAGACAGAGAGACAGAGAGAAGTGGGAGGGCCCAGAGCAGTCTCCATAGTTGTACATGATCAGTTTTCGACATGGTTTCGTTCCATTCAGTGGGTGGGGGCCATTCAGGGCAGAAACTGGGCCGGGGACCTCCTACATGGGAAGCGCTCCACAGTTCAGCACATGGGTCTACCCGGGCCAGGGCCAGGATTCGACCTCGGTACCTGGGGCTGCAAAGCGAGTGCTCAACCTGCGGAGCCATCCTGGCTTCCCCGAATTCTCTTTTATTGTAAAAATAGTTTATTTTCCTAAATTTTGTAGTATTTCATTTTAAAACATTTTATGTTAATATTCTAACTTCTCCCCATCCTTCAACAACTCTCTATACCAGGGGTGGCCAACAAGTCAATCGCGGTTGACCGGTGGATCGCGAGGCCAATTTTGGCGGATCGTCGATCGCTCGCAATGTCTGGGGTGGAATTCCGTGTACCATGGACTTTGAAGCGATTGTAGAAGACAAAACTTTCTAGCAATAGTTTAATGCATTCTGGGAATTTGCCAAGGTCATAAATTCCTAGAATTCTGACAGCCTGACACTGTGATCTC